>JANAVB010001322.1:0-86170 GCA_029216955.1 Iris pallida | reverse complement strand
CTTCTTGGGGTATGCCGAGAAGAGTGATGCTCGGAGATTTCTTAATATTGAGTCAAATCATATCGTTGAATCTCGCGACGCAGAATATTTTGAAGACAAGTTTGCAAGGCACAAGAATATTTTTCTTGCGGATGTACCGGAGAATAATGAGGGTACGCCAGAAACTGAAGTCTTCAATGAAGATGTGGTCCAAGAAGATGTTGTTGTTGAAACACGATTGAACCAGAACAAGCTGAGCCGTCAGCTAAGCGTATGAGGAGGCCGAAGGACTTCGGAAGTGACTTTGTCACCTATCATGTGGAAGCTGATCCACTTACCTATGTTGAGGCGATGAAGACCAGAGACGCAGTTTTCTGGAGGGAGGCGATTGACAATGAAATTGAATCCATCACCTCCAATAACACTTGGGTGTTGGTTGATCTTCCTGAAGGAGCAAAACCCATCGGATGTAAATGGATCTTCAAGAAGAAGATGAAAGCAGACAGAACTATTGACAAGTTCAAGGCTAGGCTGGTAGCCAAGGGGATTTCTCAGAAGCAGGGAATCGACTACTTTGACACGTATGCTCCAGTAGCCTGGATGACTACCATCAGAATGTTATGTCACGCCCCAGAACCAGAATACTGGAGAGCGGGGGAATGACTCAGCCAGCTACGTATTACGGGTAGATGAATACCGTATAATACGATCAATGCTGTCTAACCAGACGAGGGGGTGCATACTACATAAAAGTCCTGCTATGGTCACTTCACGTCTATTGTCTCAATCATTCA
The DNA here is from genome assembly GCA_029216955.1 of Iris pallida. Lineage (NCBI taxonomy): Eukaryota > Viridiplantae > Streptophyta > Magnoliopsida > Asparagales > Iridaceae > Iris > Iris pallida. The sequence continues at coordinate 85,397 of JANAVB010001322.1, read as the reverse complement.
AACAAGGAACAGAAATAGAGAACATGTAAGATAAAGCAGCAAGGCGTCCCAAACGCTTTGTCAAAATGTTCTTGATATCTGGCTTTACAAAATATAGCCAGATTGATGTAGCAAAAGTATATACAATTGTTATCAGCTGCAGCCTGACTTAGTTACAATTATGCAAAGTAAGTACAAGACGATCGCTAACATGTCGGTGCCAAACGGCAAGGTATAAAGTATTTAACAAAACGAGCGGGGAGTAAGAAAACCCACTCGAGTCCTCCTGCGATCATCCTTCTAGTGTTGACCATCTTGGAGGTAGAAGTAAGCTGGGTCCTCGGAGACTGGCTCTAAATCTGGCCATGCAAAACCAGAGAGGTTAGACCTCTAATAGCAAGTACCTCAATGAAGGACGATATGAAGGATTAAACCAGTAAGTAAAGGAATATAATGATAATAGATCTCTGCTTGCTACTGGAACTCACATCACATCAAGACACTTCGAACCAACCTCCCAACCAAACAAGGACAGAAGTTGGCCCGTCATGTCCTGACATTCTGATCATCCCAGTTAGGTAACAGAGTAGGTACAGTACACAAACAAATTATCTTGAACGGCCAATCAACTACTACGGCTTGCTATTATGAGTTCCAAGTTATCCTGGAATAATGCAATTAGGGATTCCTCAGTTCTTACTATGTGCAAGCAAGGCTAGTCTATCCAGTCAATCAATTGGCCCATGCATGAATTAGACGAGTCCTAGCAGGACGCTCGTCAATATACAATATACAAAATAATAAAAGCAGATACTGTTCCCTGCCCGTGTGGCAGATTTACAGTATCTGTGGGAACCAGCCGGCCCGTCGGGTACTACTCGTTCCAAGGGGGCTGCCATGTAAGAATTCGGGAATCCATTCTCTCCATGCAATTATTTTATTTAACTAATAGTCCCTACGTTGAGTGAAATTCCATGCCGTGGATCATGGTCATTCAAATAAGTACTTTCGTACGGGGTACGATATGCACAACTCTACAACGATACCAGTGCGGTTAGGTTGCAGGTCTTACATAGCGTAATGCAACAATCAAATCTAACCACGGTAATAATGCCCGACCATAAAGTACATATGCTGGTTTTTGGAAGATAAAAATAACTAAATAAATAAAAAATAATTTGAAGCCTGCATGTGCCTGTATGCCAATATTCGAGATTAGCCAGTCGATTACAATAGTTCATTATATGAACGTGTCTTATTCGTTCAATTCAATAAGACGACTAGCCAGCCTCTTTAGTTCCAACTAGGAACGCATGATCAATTTTAGTCAAGCTAACATTATCATCAATGGTATTAAGGCATGAAAGTCAACTAGTATTCAGTGGGGTCGAGTCTACAACCTTCAGGGTTTAATTCCAGTCAATCCGGGTATCTATAACTCAATTCATGACACATGGTACATCCCACGTAACAATCTATAATTAATAGAAATATTAACATATCATGATTTATGAAGTTCAGGGCTATAGATAGCCATACGGCTAAGTCTAATGCGGCCAGGATGGATCTTATGCGGCTAGGAAAGGAGTCGGGTTCATGCGGCTCAGGGGGTAGAGGCACATGCGGCTGAAGAGGCAGGAACCTATGCGGCTGGCGAGTGGGACTAGCTCCCATGCGGCAAGCAGAAGGGGTGTTCCATGCAGCTAGGATGAATTGGGCTCATACGGCCGAAAAAGGCAAGACACATGCGGTCAGCGGGAAGGATACTCATGCGGCTGGCGGGGGAATGAGTCCATGCGGCTCAACCAAGTCGAACCCCATGCGGCCGGGTCAAGGAGATTGCTTATGCGGCTGGCGGGGGGGGAGAAGTTCATGCGGCTATAAGGTTTCAGGACCTCATGCGGCCAGCGAGTGAGCCTGGTTCCTGCGGCTGGATTTGGAGAGGAATCCATGCGGTCAAGTAAGACGGGGGCGCATATGCGGTTAAGTGGGGGAAGTCCATGCGGCTAGGAGAACCTATGCGGCTGGGCTCAAATAAGTCTCATGCGGCCGGGTAGAAACTTTTCATGGGCTAAGAAGGAAACAACCCATGCGGCTGGGAATCACTTGCCGCATGAATTATTCATGCGGTCAAGTCAAGTATGTTCTTCTTCTCCAAGTTTCAGAGAAGAAACACCATCAACCCAAGCTTCCAAGTTCCATAAAACCTTCATCCAGAGTCCAAATTCGAACTTTCTTAGGTCAAAATTGGGTAGAACGAAATTCTCTACAACATGGAACCATCAAAACTTGAAGATATCAAAGTTTACTAGATCAAAACCTAAGAAACCCAAAATGTAACAAACTTAGATCTACAACAAATTAGCCATGGAAATTGAAAATGCTAAGTACTAAAGAGGCTTAGAATCAAATAAGGAGGATGATGGAACAATAATAATGGGGATCCATCAAGAAGCAAGTTGGTACTTGCCTACGGTTTTGCAGGTGGAGGAGAGTAATGAAGAAGAAGAAGAGGAGTAATGGTGAAGAAGTAAAGTAAATGAGGAGAGAGAAGGGAGAGGGTGACTTAAATAGAAAGGTCGTGGTAGGTGGAAGTTGGGCCGGGTCCAATGGGTCCAATAAGGCTAACCCGAAAGTAAGACTAAAGCAGGAAATAAAATACAGGAAATAAAGTACGAAAACAAAATTGCAGAAATACAATTGCAGGAAATAAATTAACATGAAAATTAAAGAGCAGCTAATAGAATTGCAGAAAAATAAAGTACAGAGAATAAAATGCAGATAATTAGTTAACATGAAGTTATTAAGAATTTAAATACAGGATACTACATAAATGCTAAATAAATACATTCAGGCAATATACGTATTAAAATACGCATTCTGGGAACGGGGAGTGACATCTCTACCCATCTTGAAAAAATTCGTCCTCGGAATTTTAAATTCAAGCAAGATAGAAACATCGGGGCTAAACCAATCTAAGTACAAGCAATTCAATCAAGCAATCATTTTACAATGCCCATAGCAAGTAACAAATATGTAAATCCATCAATCTACGATATCAAGCAATTCTACCCATAAGGTGATAAGCATGAGGGATCAAGACAATCAAGGTATACAGAAAAAGATATACCTTGTGAGTCAAACAGGTGTGGATATCGTGATCGGATATCATCCTCACGTTCCCACGTTGACTCCCCTAAAGAGTGATGACCCCAAGCAACCCGGACAAGGCTAATTGTTCGGTTCTTGAGTATCTTCTCTCTTCGGTCCAAAATAGACACAGGCTGTTCCTCGTAAGACAGGTTGGTACCAACAACCAGCTCAGAATGATCAAGGATATGGCTTGGGTCCAATACATACCTTCGCAACTGAGATACATGAAATACGTCATGCACCTCTCGTAACGAAGGTGGAAGGGATAAACGATAAGCAACATCGCCTATCTTCTCAAGAATAACAAATGGGCCCACGTACCGCAGACTCAACTTCCCGCGAACGCCAAACCTAATGACCCCACGGGTAGGTGAGATCCTCAAGAACACGTGGTTCCCAACAGAAAACTCTAGCGACCTACGATGCTGGTCCGCCCAATGACGATGCCGATCCTGTGCAACTCGAAGTCGCTCTCTAATTCCTTTGACTAATTCAACTGTCTGAACAATCATTTTTGGGCCTAACATCTTCCTCTCCCCGATATCATCCCATGCTAGCGGCGATCTACACTTCTTACCATATAGTGCTTCGAATGGCGCCATCTGGATACTGGCTTGATAACTATTGTTGTATGAGAACTCGACCAAGTGAAGGTGACTCTCCCAAGACCCTCCAAAATCTAGAGTACAAGCTCGCAACATGTCTTCTAAAGTCTGAATCATTCTTTCTGATTGCCCATCCGTCTGCGGATGGTAAGCCGTGCTAAACCTTAACTTGGTACCCAGACTATGATGTAAGCTCTTCCAGAAATGCGATGTAAAGCGGGTTTCTCGATCCGACACAATACTGACAGGGACTCCATGCTGCCTGACTATCTGTTGCATATATAACTCTGCCAACTTTTCTGTAGTTGCCCTACTCTGAAAGGAAGAAAATGTGCCACCTTCGTAAGCCGATCTACTATCACCCAAATAGCATCTTTACCACTTGGTGATCTCGGTAAACCGGTCACAAAGTCCATTGTAATATGCTCCCATTTCTATTTTGGAATAGGAAGCGGTTGCAATAATCCTGCTGGCCTCTGCTGTTCTGCCTTCACTTGCTGACATACCAAGCAACGGGAAACAAAGCTAGCTATCTCCCTCTTCATTCCGTTCCACCAGAAATGCTGCTTGATATTTTGGTACATCTTGGTCCCTCCAGGGTGAATAGAATACTGAGAACTGTGAGCTTCTGCCATAACCTCCTGTCTGATATCTCCACTAGGCACACATAGACGTGATTCAAACCTAAGTGTACCATCTTCATGAATTCTCATCTCCTTCCTGAGTCCTGACTCACATTCTGTCCTAAGCTTCTGAATCCTTGGGTCCTGTGCCTGAGCTGCCTTGATCCTGTCTACTAAGTCGGATTGAACTTGCAGACTCGCCAGAACTCCTACATCACTAGGAAGTACAACCTCGATGTCCATTTCCTGAAGGTCTTCTAAGATATGTCTCTGTGTTGTTAACATAAATGCGCCGCCTCTCCTGCTGAGAGCGTCTGCTACCACATTAGCCTTGCCTGGATGATACTGAAGCTCTACGTCATAGTCCTTGATCAACTCCAACCATCTCCTCTGCCTCATGTTCAGCTCCTTCTGAGTAAAGATGTACTTCAGACTTTTGTGGTCTGTGTACATTTCCACTCGGTCACCATATAAGTAATGTCTCCATAGCTTCAGAGCAAACACTACTGCTGCTAACTCCAAATCATGAGTTGGGTAATTCTTCTCGTGGTCCCGAAGTTGTCTAGATGCATATGATATCACCTTCCCGTGCTGCATAAGGACACATCCAAGTCCTTTACCTGACGCATCACAATATACAGTAAAACCTCCGGGTCCAACTGGCAATGTAAGAATGGGTGCTGATATCAACTTCTGCTTCAGATTCTCAAATGATGCCTGGCATTCTGCCGACCAAACGAATGGTACATCCTTCCGGGTCAAGCGGGTCATGGGTGCTGAAAGCCTTGCAAAGTCTGACACGAACCTTCTGTAATAACCCGCCAATCCCAAGAAACTTCGTACATCAGCTACGGTCTTGGGTACTGGCCAACTCTCTACTGCTTCTACCTTCTTGGGATCTACTGCTATTCCAGCTCCTGATATGATATGACCCAAAAATGAAATATGATTCGTCCAGAACTCACACTTGCTGAGCTTGGCATACAACTGGTTCTCTCTCAGAACCTGCAACACTTTTCTGAGGTGGTCTTCATGCTCCTCTTCACTAGCAGATAGAGAATGTCGTCGAAAAACACCACGACAAACTGATCTAAGTATGGCATAAAGATGCGGTTCATCAAATCCATAAATAACGCTGGAGCATTGGTCAAACCAAACGGCATTACTAAGAACTCATAATGCCCATACTTCGACCTGAATGCTGTCTTGGGAATATCTTCCTTCCGAACCCTCACCTGATGGTACCCAGAACGAAGATCTATCTTGGAGAAAACTCTAGCTCTGCTCAACTGATCAAATAAGTCGTCGATCCTTGGTAGTGGGTACTTGTTCTTTACTGTTGCCGCGTTAAGCTTCCTGTAGTCAATACATAATCTGGATGATCCATCCTTCTTCCCTACAAGTACCACTGGTGCTGCCCATGGTGATACGCTAGCTTGGATGAACTTCTTCTCCTTCAATTCCTCTATATGCTGATATACCTTGGCCTGCTCTGAATCCGCCATTCTGTAAACCCGATCTGATATTGGTTTAGTTTCTGGTGCCAATTCTATACTGAACTCAATATCTCTAACCGGTGGGAGACCTGGAAGTTCTTCAGGAAATACGTCTAGAAATTCTTCAACTACCTTCGGAATCTGAACTTCTTCCATTGTCGTTACTACTCCCTGCTCTTGTTGAGTTGCCTCTGACCTGACTAAAGTAAATCTCTCCATGCCTGGAATATCAAAAGATACACTTCCACTACGACAATCTATTGTCGTATGACTGTCTTTCAGCCAGTCCATGCCTAAGATAACGTCGAAATTTCCAACAGGAAATTCTATCAACCGGGCGGGTAAAGGATGCCCGCACACCACACACTACATGCTAAACTAACTCTACTAACTCCCACGAGCCCATTACCAGTGAGTATATTCAACCTCCCTGGCAATGCCTCGAACTCCACTCCTAGTCGTGTCGCAAATTGTGCAGATATAAATGAATGGGATGCTCCCGAATCAAATAATGCTACTGCGGGATATGAGGCGACGAGAATGTTACCTGCCACAACATCTCCTGATGCCAATGCCTCTTCCAAGGACAGTGTGAATGCCTGTCCCCGACCTCCTTGCTGATTCCCATGCTGTGGCCTAGCCTGGTGCTGCTGCTGGCCCCTGCCTTGATGATGCTGGGGTGGTCTACGCTGGTGTTGCTGCATCGGCGGCCCCTGTTGTCGAAACATCTGAGCCTGTGGTACTAACGGATGCTGCGCCAATGGTCTCACTGCCACTGCTGGTCCTCGATACTGTCCTGCCCCTGGTGCGGGCAGAGCAGGAAACTGCTGCCCTGGTCCCCCGCCCTCGAATTCATGGGACATATGGTAACCCGATGATCTGGATTTCCACATATCAGACACAATCCATTCAATGTCCGACACATCTCTAGTGTGTCCCATCTTCCCACAATAAGTGCAGCCCGCCGGGGGTTGCTGGTTCTTCCTCTGTTGCTGTTGCTGTTGCCTGGTGGTGGTGCTGGTCCTCGTATCGCCACATCGTGGATACGAATGCCAGTGGATGGTGCTGTTGTTCGGGGCGCCGCTCCCCCTCCTCCTTCAATCTGACTGTGAGATCTCTTCTGACCTCCAGTCCTTGCCGTAAGCCTCTGAATGGTGATTTCATGCCTGCGGGTCGCCGTCAATATCTCATCAAAAGTCTGGTAATTGTGCCCTTCTATCAATTACAAGAGTTCAAGGTGAAACCCTTGCTGAAACCTCATGGCCCTCCCGCTCGTTGCTACCATCTCTGGGGCAAACCTACTCAATCTGCAGAACTCCGCTGCGTAAGCATCTACAGTCTTGCCAGCCTGTCTGAGGTTGATAAACTTCTGTTGTAGCTCAAACTGCGCCAAAACTCCATAATACTTCGTCTTAAACCTTGCTGTAAAATCGTCCCATGCAACAGGACGCCTGATGCCTACTTCCTCTGCTTCCCACCAATCACGTGCGAGATCCTGAAGTAACAACTTCACCTGATCCACACGTTCTTCTGTCGGCACCTTAGCTGCTGTCAAAATAGCCTCAATATCCTTAAGCCATGCATCTGCTGAGATGGCCTCCTCCGTGCCCTCGAAACGGTGGGGGTACTTGCAAAACCTGGCTGATGCTCCTGAATCAGTCCTCACTCCTCTTTCCAATACCGTCTGCAATCCTTGGTTAAGCAACACATTCTGCTCTTGTAGCTGAGTGTGCATGCGCTGCTGGACCAACATCTGATATTGCTGAGTAGCCATCATTCCTCGCATGATCTCCAGAAGGGCTGGTGTGTCCACTTGGGTAGGTGGAACTGTTGGTGGTGGTGGAACATCCGGATACTGCGATCCAGCTGCTGCTTCCACTATCACTTCTTCCTGGGCAGCCTCCTGAGGCGAGACTGGCCCTTATTGCTGACCAACAGGGTCAGGTTGTCCATGTTGCTCCTGCTGTTGTCCAGCTCTGACCGATGCGGACGAAGTACCCCTAAGAAAAGGGACAAGAGAACAATCAAAAACCGGACATGAAGGATCAATGAAGTCAAAGGATACCGGAATGTCAAGCAAGGGTTGAGAATAATGAATCATGAGATCAAGGGGAAACACGTGTGATTGAGACATCCTATAAATCAAAACACCCCGCAAGTCTGAAATCAGACCTGCATGGGCCACCACTAAAACCTTGTCACGCCCCAGAACCAGAATACTGGAGAGCGGGGGAATGACTCGGCCAGCTACGTATTACGGGTAGATGAATACCGTATAATACGATCAATGCTGTCTAACCAGACGAGGGGGTGCATACTACATAAAAGTCCTGCTATGGTCACTTCACGTCTATTGTCTCAATCATTCAAACAAGGAACAGAAATAGAGAACATGTAAGATAAAGCAGCAAGGCGTCCCAAACGCTTTGTCAAAATGTTCTTGATATCTGGCTTTACAAAATAGCCAGATTGATGTAGCAAAAGTATACACAATTGTTATCAGCTGCAGCCTGACTTAGTTACAATTATGCAAAAGTAAGTACAAGACGATCCGACTAACATGTCGGTGCCAAACGGCAAGGTATAAAGTATTTAACAAAACAAGCGGAAAAGTAAGAAAACCCACTCGAGTCCTCCTGCGATCATCCTTCTAGTGTTGACCATCTTGGAGGTAGAAGTAAGCTGGGTCCTCGGGGACTGGCTCTAAATCTGGCCATGCAAAACCAGAGAGGTTAGACCTCTAATAGCAAGTACCTCAAGGAAGGACGATATGAATGATTAAACCAGTAAGTAAAGGAATATAATGATATATCTCTGCTTGCTACTGGAACTCACATCACATCAAGATACTTCGAACCAACCTCCCAACCAAAGAAGGACAGAAGTTGGCCCGTCATGTCCTGACATTCTGATCATCCCAGTTAGGTAACAGAGTAGGTACAGTACACAAACAAATCATCTTGAACGGCCAATCAACTACTACGGCTTGCTATTATGAGTTCCAAGTTATCCTGGAATAATACAATTAGGGATTCCTCAGTTCTTACTATGTGCAAGCAGGCTAGTCTATCCAGTCAATCAATTGGCCCATGCATGAATTAGACGAGTCCTAGCAGGACGCTCGTCAATATACAATATACAATAATAATAAAAGCAGATACTGTTTCCTGCCCGTGTGGCAGATTTACAGTATCTGTGGGAACCAGCCGGCCCGTCGGGTACTACTCGTTCCAAGGGGGCTGCCATGTAAGAATTCGGGAATCCATTCTCTCCATGCAATCATTATTTTATTTAACTTAATAGTCCCTACGTTGAGTGAAATTCCATGTCGTGGATCATGGTCATTCAAATGAGTACTTTCGTACGGGGTACGATATGCACAACTCTACAACGATACCAGTGCGGTTAGGTTGCAGGTCTTACATAGCGTACAACAATCAAATCTAACCACGGTAATCATGCCCCATAAAGTACACATGCTGGTTTTTGGAAGATAAAAATAACTAAATAAATAAATAAATAATTTGAAGCCTGCATGTGCCTGTATGCCAATATTCGAGATTAGCCAGTCGATTACAATAGTTCATTATATGAACGTGTCTCATTCGTTCAATTCAATAAGACGACTAGCCAGCCTCTTTAGTTCCAACTAGGAACGCATGATCAATTTTAGTCAAGCTAACAATCATCAATGGTATCAAGGCATGAAAGTCAACTAGTATTCAGTGGGGTCGAGTCTACAACCTTCAGGGTTTAATTCCAGTCAATCCGGGTATCTATAACTCAATTCATGACACATGGTACATCCCACGTAATAATCTATAATTAATAGAAATATTAACATATCATGATTTATCAAGTTTATGCAAAAAGGCGTAAGGATATAAAATGGACGTAAAATATCTAATAAAATATCAATATTCAGGGCTATAGAATAGCCATACGGCTAAGTCTAATGCGGCCAGGATGGATCTTATGCGGCTAGGAAAGGAGTCGGGTTCATGCGGCTCAGGGGTAGAGGCACATGCGGCTGAAGAGGCAGGAACCTATGCGGCTGGCGAGTGGGACTAGCTCCCATGCGGCAAGCAGAAGGGCTGTTCCATGCGGCTAGGATGAATTGGGCTCATGCGGCCGAAAAAGGCAAGACACATGCGGTCAGCGGGAAGGATACTCATGCGGCTGGCGAATGAGTCCATGCGGCTCAACCAAGTCGAACCCCATGCGGCCGGGTCAAGGAGATTGCTTATGCGGCTGGCGGGGGGGGGGGGGAGAAGTTCATGCGGCTATAACGTTTCAGGACCTCATGCGGCCAGCGAGTGAGCCTGGTTCCTGCGGCTGGATTTGGAGAGGAATCCATGCGGTCAAGTAAGACGGGGGCGCATATGCGGTTAAGTGGGGGAAGTCCATGCGGCTAGGAGAACTCCCTATGCGGCTGGGCTCAAATGAGTCTCATGCGGCCGGGTAGAAACTTTTCATGCGGCTAAGAAGGAAACAACCCATGCGGCTGGGAATCACTTGCCGCATGAATTATTCATGCGGTCAAGTCAAGTACTGTTCTTCTTCTCCAAGTTTCAGAGAAGAAGAACACCATCAACCCAAGCTTCCAAGTTCCATAAAACCTTCATCCAGAGTCCAAATTCAAACTTCCTTAGGTCAAAATTGGGTAGAACGAAATTCTCTACAACATGGAACCATCAAAACTTGAAGATATCAAAGTTTACTAGATCAAAACCTAAGAAACCCAAAAATGTAACAAACTTAGATCTACAACAAATTAGCCATGGAAATTGAAAATGCTAAGTACTAAAGAGGCTTAGAATCAAATAAGGAGGATGATGGAACAATAATAATGGGGATCCATCAAGAAGCAAGTTGGTACTTGCCTACGGTTTGGTAGGTGGAGAGAGAGTAATAAAGAAGAAGAAGAGAGTAATGGTGAAGAAGTAAAGTAAATGAGGAGAGAGAAGGGAGAGGGTGACTTAAATAGAAAGGTCGTGGTAGGTGGGAGTTGGGCCGGGTCCAATGGGTCCAATAAGGCTAACCCGAAAGTAAGACTAAAGCAGGAAATAAAATACAGGAAATAAAGTACGGAAACAAAATTACAGAAATATAATTGCAGGAAATAAATTAACATGAAAATTAAAGAGCAGCTAATAGAATTACAGAAAAATAAAGTGCAGAGAATAAAATACAGATAATTAATTAACATGAAGTTATTAAGAATTTAAATACAGGATACTACATGATAAATGCTAAATAAATACATTCAGGCAATATACGTATTAAAATACGCATTCTGGGAACGGGAAGTGACATGTTGATTGCTCTCGCAGCGATACATAAGATGGTGACACATCAGATGGATGTGAAAACGGCTTTCCTAAATGGTGAGCTGACCGAAGAGATTTATATGCAACAACCAGAGGGATTTGTCGTCAAGGTTCTTGAAGACAAAGTCTGCAAGTTGGTAAAATCTTTGTACGATCTTAAACAGGCTCCCAAGATGTGGCATGAGAAATTTGACAAGGTTATAAGGTCAAATGGCTACATGGTCAGCGAGACGGACAAGTGTGTTTACACGAAGTTCGCTGATGGAAGAGGTGTGATCGTTTGTCTGTATGTGGACGACATGCTTATCCTAGGTACGGATATGAGCTGTGTCACGGAGACAAAGAGGTTCATCTCGAGCAAGTTTAGTATGAAGGACTTGGGGGAAGCTGATGTGATCTTAGGGATCAAGATCATCCGGACAGACACTGGACTAGCGCTGTCACAGTTTCATTATATTGAGAAAATGATCACTCGTTATGGGTATCTGGATCTTCCTGGGATCGATACGTCGTACAGGTGTAATCTGAAGCTGAAGCCTAATTCAGGAAAAAGTGTCAGGCAGCTGGAGTATGCAAGCGTAATCGAAAGTTTGATGTATACTACTACTGCCACAAGGCCTGACATAGCTTTCGCCGTGGGAATGCTGAGTCGTTTCACGAGTAACCCAGGTGCTGAACACTGGAAAGCTGTGAAACGGGTGATGAGATATCTCAAGAAGACTCAGACATATGCACTGTACTACAGCGGAGATCCGCCGGTAGTAGAAGGCTTCAGTGATGCCAGCTGGTGCTCAGAGGTGGAGAGCGAGAGGTCGACAAGTGGATTCATTTTTACAATGGGTGGAGCTGCTATATCGTGGAAGTCGAAGAAGCAGACTATGCTTTCGCAGTCATCCATGGAATCTGAGTTCTTTGCACTTGATACCGCAGCCGAGGAAGCAGAATGGCTTCGGAAGATCATGTATGATCTTCCAGTGGTTGGGGCACAAATACCGGCGATACCGATATACTGCGACAACCAGGCGACTGCGGCGGTGGCATCAAATGATCTCTTCAACGGGAAGAAGAGGACTGTGCAGTTGAAGCACAGGGCAGTACACGATCTTATCAAGAGAGGTGTTATTGCAGTGATTGATGTTCGGAGTCAGGAAAACCTGGCAGATCCGTTCACCAAGGGCCTCAAGCACCAGCTGGTCGATGACTCAGCATATAAAATAGGCTTGAAGGCATTCTGATATTAGTTATTGTATTCCTACCATAAAGTTTTATGTTATTAGTTCAAAGATTTATCTACTAGGCATCTAGCTTTTGGTTCAAAGGAGGACCATTAACTGAAAGAATATCAGAAACGGTGGGTACATGTTCTATTGGGCATGGAGAGGTTACGGACCTATAACCACTGTTGTCTACTGTTGTTTTTCTGCGAAAAACGGTTCCTGTGGGAAGGTTGGCTTAATTGCTTTAATGAGTTCTCAGGCAGAGTGAATGCCTGGTGTGCTTTACAGGAAGCACGGTAGAGCAGCACTACAAGGAGTGAAACTCCATGCTACAGTGGGGTGACTCCATAATGAGGTTCCTATATGTGGGGTGCTACCCAGGAATAGGATAAAGGCTCGGCTTTGCAGGCCAAGTCACAGCGGCGTAGCACCGCAAATAGGCAGTTAGCCTAATGCTGTATGTTAAAATAAAGAGGGGTGTAGTCAGCACTACAAAGAGAAGGAGTTCCTCATGTTATAGTGGCACGACACCACGATGAGGTACCCGGTTAGGGATAAAGCCTCGGCCTTGCACGCCATGTCATTGCGGCGTAACACCGCAAGGTAGCCTAAGACTTAATGCTGGGTAGTTTAGCACTACAAAGAGGCAGTTGCCTCATGCTACAGTAGCATGACACTACGATGAGGTTCTCGGTACGGGGTAAGGCCTCGACTTTAAGCCATGTCATAGCGGCGTAGCACCGCAAGGGAAGCGCAAAGTGCTTTATGCCATGTATCTTTATAATGAACTCACCTATAGTGTATGGACAAAGATATCAGGCCGTCTCTTGAGGGTAAACTTGTAGACGCCCAAAATTATACACTGAAACCAGACTGGCACAGGGCCTTTAATGTGTAGCCAGAAGCACATGTAACTACATTATGTGAGTGGAAAGAATTTCAGCTATGATGCAGAATTCAAGGCTTAGTCCATTCTTGTATTATAGTCTGTTGTTTGAACCTTGCAGAAAGATTCAAGTCGTTAGCGACATCTCTCCTAATGCATGATGGACAGTTACTGTGGGAAACACTTATTCTAATATATAGAGATATGTGGGGGATTGTTGGATTTTGGTCTTTTTCAAAGTGAATTTTAGTCCCACATCGGCTAGACCAAAGGATTTGTATCTCTATTATTAGCTTTGCTAGTTTAGAGATGCACATGTGGTGGGAGGTGCACATGGGTGTGCCATGTGGGATTATTTTTCTAATGGGAAAAAGACTAAATCAACAATCGAAAGCATTCATGCTTTTTGCTCTTGGAAAATTTATTCCATAGGAGCAAAGCCCCGTAGGGGCTTAGCGACTCGGACTCGGACTCGGGCTTATGGCGCATGAGGCGTAATGTGGCGTTTTGTTGGCACACTTTGCACTTAGCACGTCAGCATCGTCGCTAGGTGCATAGTGCGCTTTAGTTGCCCTCGTTGCGCGACCCACTTGCGCTGCCATGTTACGCGAGCCCAGTTGCGCTGTCCAGTTGCGCAAGCCCAGTTGCACTGCCCAGGTGCGTGCCCAGGTTGCGCCCAGGTTGTGCGGGTGTGGGTTGCGCGGGTTGTGCGGGTTACGCGGGTTGTGCGGACGCGCTGGTTACGCTGCGTGCGCTGCGTACGTAATGCGTACAGTGCGCGCAGCTCAGTGCGTGCTCTGTCATGCGGAGTGCAAGGAGCACAGGGTGCACGCAGTTGGTACAACTTGCAGCAGAACGTGCATTTGCACGTTCTGGACGGTTGCTACATGTTCGGGGTGGTTTTTACCATGACCCTAACTTTGTGGCAATCGAGTAGTTGCTGCAGGGCCTATATAAGGCATCCTCTCTCTCACAAGGCTACAGATACACAAGTAATAGAAGCCACTACAGAAAGTTTACGAAGTGTTTTTTAACACAAGTAAACAGAGAATTCAGAAGTGTTCTTTAACACAGTTCTGATCGCAATTTTGCTTGCGAATTCCAGCAGCCTTCAAGAGAGAGAGAGGAAAGGCGCCGCACCAGCATTGCTTTTGTATGGGAGTTCGTGTCTATCCGAGGAGTCAGAAGAGCAGGAGTGTTCCAAGTTCTCCGACGAACTTGCTGGTTCCTGGAAGCTATTCGTGTTGGACGAATAAAGCTTTGAGCAACGGTGATCATTCACCTCAGCAGGCCATCTTCCACCTTTCACCTGTCTTCTTCTTCGCTGCTGTGATTATGAAATCTTTTTAGATTCTCGTATATCATATGTTGCTGTGGATTACAAAATCTTTTTAGATTCTCGTAATATCATCTAACGAGATTTTTTTTAAATCTTCGTTATACTCGTGCAACCTTCCTAGAAGTGTTGCGTTGGAACATTATTTTTACAATTGTTTTATTTTCTCAGTTTTTCATCAAAAAATTGTGCCCCGACAATAACACTTCCTGAGTAGGCCAAGCAACCGATAGCTACCCTGTCCAAGCCCTATGGCAGCTGCCCAATGCGTGGCCCCATAGGAAGTTGGAGAGGGAAGATTCGATGATGTGCAGCACCTTCTTAGGAGGATTGCTCACCGATAGGAGATAGATCGGGATTGAAGAAAGCACATGTTTGATGAGGATAAGCCGACCTTCCACCGACAGCAAGTTCAGATGCCAACCCGCTATTTTGCTCTGAATCTTTGTAATAGTAGGATCGAAGAGAATAGCTTCATGATGACCAGTAGTAATGGGGCATCCCAAGTAAATAAACGGAGGGGAAACGACTTGGAAACCGGAAGTAGTACGCAGCACTTCCCGTGAGGCAGGATCTATGGAAGGAGAGACGATGATTCTGCTCTTCTCCTTACTAATACATTGGCCAGAGGCGCTCTCATATAGTCAGAATCCCACAAATCCGTCTTGTTGACACAAAATCACAGTCAACCATATATTGATATAATTGACAACATGATACTTGTAATATTTTAATACGACACATGAAGACTGAATTCGGTACAAGCCAGACGACAGCTCGCACCTGCAAAGCTTTATAAATTTGAGTCTGTATTTTATACTTTATTTGAGTCTAGATTTATGTAAACTGAGTTGTGCTGAGCATTTTGAGACTTAGACTATACCTATACCTCAAACCAAAAGCCCCACTAAACATCCAAATAGACCATTGGCCCATTTGACCTATTCTGTGCTCTGGAGACAGAGTTCGGGCCGAACTCTGCCTCCACACAGAGTTCGGGCCGAACTCTGCCACATAAATTCTAGGATCCTAATTTTTAGGGTTGGCTGGATGCAAGTTGTCCAACGGCCAAATTTTTGAATATTCCAACCAAAATTCTGGCCGAATTCTGCCTTTATGGTATCCTATAAATAGGCCATAAATTCTTTCATTTTGAATCATCCAATCTTCTCTTCTCTTCTCTCTAAAGCCTTATACAAGCCATACCCTTCTCATCTACTAGCCACAAGATCCCTAAGCCTCAAAGTGCTCAGTACTTTTCAGTTAGGAGTTTGTGCAAGAGTTCAAGAAGTCGCTTGGAAAATTCCAAGCATCGCCACTGCGATCTCTGTAAGAAGTTGACGTGCTCTTCTGAAGAAAAGGCACGGTGTGTAACTACTATTTCACAAATAGTGGATTTAATCCTGAGCTAGAGTTCTCAGGCCTGGACTAGTCCTCTATGTAGAAGCATGAAAAATAATAAAGAAAGATCTATGCGGCCAGGGAACTCTATGCGGCTCAGATAGCCCATGCGGTTCAGAAGATCCATGCGGCTCAAACGAGCCCATGCGGCTCTGTGATCTCCATGCAACTCAAGAAGAGAAGGCACGTGGCTTGCAAACAGTTCTTCCCTCCGTACTGTACTGTATTAATTGCTTGGACGGCTGACCACTCTGACGAAATGACAGGCCTGACATAAAGAGGCAATTATGACTCTGTCATAATGACAGAATCCTAGAAAATAAAAAAAAATCTCTGGCACAACACCCCACCGAGATCCAGAAAACACCACGCAGCCTAGACACATGGACAGCCATATGCGGCTCGAGCGGAGACCCCCCTATGCGGCTCAGGCTGAAGTTGTCCTATGCGGCCCAGATCGAGACAGCCCTATGCGGCTCAAGCAGACGCAGCCTTATGCGGCTCACATGGGTCAGCCCTATGCGGCTCACAAGGATCATCTCCATGCGGCTCACTACCCATTATATGGTCTAGATTATCATGTGGTTCGAAGACTCGGAGGCCACTCTCCAGGCAGCCCTGACACGTGGCCAGGCTTATGCGGCTCAATCCTTATGCGGCTCAGTGACTCCCAGAACACGTGTCATAAAGCCAATTAATTTTCCAAATTTTTTACAATCAAAGATTGGGTCAAATCCTAATAATCTGGGACACGTGGCAGAAGAATGAATTAAATTTATTCATTCAAATTCGCAGACATCAGCAGATCATCATCATGGAGATTTATTCCAATCAGCATTAATTACTGATAGGATTTGAGGTAATCTAACACTAAATGGCCCCAGATTCATCACACTCAAGATTAATGGCCCAGATTGATCGAGCAACAGGCCGCCGCCACTTTAAGGGATAATCATTGTAAACCCTAATGAGGTCCTTCCCATTCTTATAAATAGCAGGGTGCCATTCCCTTGCAACAGAGACATACGCACACATACATACAGAAAGGAGCACTTTTCGAGATCAGAGAGAGAGCACCAGAATACTTGGAGAGAAAGAGCAGAGAGAGAGCAAAGAGAGCATTTCTTCAACGCCGAGCAATCTTCTGGAGCCAAGGCTGCATACCGATCGTCCAAGGAGTAAGGCAGAGCGGCCGTCGCTTTCCCGAGCCTCTATCGTCACCCCCCAGAATCTAAAATAAATAATTATACTTAGACTGCTGTACCTAGGCTTTCTTTGTACAAGCGAGTTTGTAACGTGAAGTAAAAGTCCAGTCCTCCGATAATTGTTCAGCTCTTTTATATTTTATGGCAAAGACGATGGCGACTCTGCTGGGGACAAACTTCTCCACGGCTGAGGAGTTGGTGACGCAATCGGATGCAGCCAAACTTGGCTCCATACAACAGAAGATGGCCCGTCCGCTTCGACCAACAGGCGTTTGAAGAAATGCTCTCTGAAAGAAGTACCGGCCCGATCCAGAAGCGAAACCCGCACAAAGAAAGCTCGCTGCGAGTGGAGGCCAAAATCATTTGCTTCTCCACAAGCTCTGGACGGGGTACTCTCTGCTACCCAAGACGGCGAAGGCGACTCTCATACGGCTCCACTTCGAGCCGTAGAGAACTCTGATGTCCCCAAGTCTGGCAGAAGAAAGCACTACGATGCTGGACTTGCAGGGACAAAGAGCGACTCTATGCGCCCCAAGAAAAGCCGAGCACTCCTGTGGCCAAATCTGCCTACCACATGCAGGAGGCTCATACGGGTGAATCTACCAACGGTATGAAAAAAGGCTATACGGCCAGGTCATCCAGCCGCATGAAAAAAACTCACGCGGCTGAGACTTCCAGCCGCATGAAGAACACCTATGCGGCTACGTCCGCCAGCCGCATGAAGACTACTGATGATAGCCGCCCGACGCCTACTCCATGCGGCTCTGTCTTCGATCGCCTCTCTTATGGTCCTGATCTCTTGTGCTCCCAAGAAGATATGTCTGATTCTCTCCAGTATTACTTAGACTCTTCCTACTATGCGCCCTTACGCACTAGAGCGAAGAAGTCTAAGACAGCACGAGCCTGGCGAGTTCGGTCCGCTGATCTGATCTCTGACCATCCGAGCATCCCGTATACTGTTACGCGGTCCTCAGATGGGAAGTTATACAGAACCACTCGAGTCCAGCCCCCGGCGGCAGACGGACAGAGAGGTTCACAAAAGTCTCCTAAAATCTCGGAAGCAAACATGGTCAATCCAGACCCATCTGACTTGCGTGAGACCGTCCTCCACAAACGCAAGGAAAGAGAAAATACATCGGGGTGCAAAAAGACCTCCCACGGGCGTCACTGTACCCAAGTCATCGTCAACTGCTGCTGCAATAACGCGACAATGCGAGAAGACCTGTAACACCCAATTTTCTAGATGAGGGTATTTTTGAAATTTTGTAATTATAATTATTATTTAAGGGTATTATTTCATATTATGATTTTTAGTGATTTTTAGTGATTTTTAGTAGAATTGATTTTGGGCCTATAGTTGACTTTGACTAGTGTTGACTAGAAGACTAACCTAGTGACTAACCTAGGTTAAGACCCCTTGGTTAGGTTAAGTAACTTGGTTTGACCTAATTTAGTGAAATTTAAGTCATTGGAACTTGTTTGGAGAGATTTGGAGTTGATTTGACTAATATGGCTTATGACTTCATAAGTCATGATTAATGACTTGACTTATAGCCCATAGGCCCACACCATGAACCAAACCTAACCCTAATCAGCCCATGGCAGCCACAATTGATCCTTTCCCCCTATTTAATCCCCTCCTAGAATTTAGGGCTAGCCTCCATTGGGATTTGTGCAAGTTTTGGAAGAGGTGAGTCTCCATCTTTCTAAAATCATAGGAAATCCATTTCAACTCCATTTTCCTTCAAATCAATTGCATTAGGACCTAATTCTTCTGTTCTTTCTGTTTGTGTAAGAATATTTCAGAGTAGGATCAATTTGTGGGAGTTTTTGAGGCTTGGAGAACCATTCCTTTGTGAGCTTTGCACATCAATAGGTGTAATCTATTCTAACCTATGAAATTTCTGTTTAATTGCATTTCTAGGATGCCCTTGCCCTAACCTAACTGTAGGAATAGGAATCCCCAAAATTTTGTGTCCTTTCGTGTCCTTTTTGGACACGTATCAGTGTTGTATAGAACGTGTTTGTTGAAATGCTTGTGAGAATTAAATATTGTTATTTTCAAAAACTAATTACATGATTTTGTAGCCCTTGTCATGCTGATCACAAATCATAATGACTGAGCACGTTTTCGAGCCGTGTCCGTGTCCAAAATGGACACGAACACGCTGTACGATACTGTCGTGCAGTGTCCTGCTGCTCGGGCGTCCTAGCGGACACGACACGGCGAATCAGGCCACAAAACTTGACACACACGTTGTCCTAATGACTGACACGACACTTGTAAATTTTCACGACTTCTCGTTTAGTGTGCACGAAGAAATCGAGCTTGCACTGACTTTGTACTGCCTGTGCACACACGAAATTTGTCACTGATACGCCCTAAAAACTTCGACACGACACGAACCCGACTCAACTCAGGAACTTAGACACGTAGCCCTACTATGGGCGAACCCACGTGCACGAGCACGAGGCACGAGTCGCCTTGTGTCGAGAGCACGAGGGCTCGACACGGCTGCACGAGGTCATGTTGCACTGTTTTTTCTGACACAGTTATTTCGTTGGTTTGACACGAATGTGTCCACTTCGTGGACACGTGTAGGCTTGTGGGGACACGTGCACATGTGTCTGATGTGTACCAACCATTTAATTGGTGTTTAACATGTTTTTGATTTCGAATTTGTCATTTTCTATTCTTTTTCTGATATTGAACTGAAAGGTGAAATCCTGAATTGATTCATTGTTTAAATCGATTTGTGATGTTTTTAACTACCACTACATGTGTAATGGTTCTTGCTAGGATGGATTTGCAAGTTGAATTTGGTTTTGCTCAAGGTTATGGGATTTTGAATGTGGTTTGGGGGCTGCCTGTGTATCAACTGATACACAGTCCTGAGTTTGAAGTTCTGAACCTCACCCTTTTTCCTTAAACTGATTGAGTGTAATTTGTCACGACCCGCACCCTGATTAGGGGCACGAGAACGTGGTTACGTCCAGCCTACGCCGCAGTGTCGGCGGTAGAACGCTGTATAGGTCATCTATAACAACTAACATCTAACAATAAGACATATAAACCTGTCATCACCGCACGGAGGTATAACATAACATCTCAACTCTATATCTCAAACACAAGTCTAGGAAAGATAAAGATAGAACATGATATGGAATCAGATGAAAGGAAGAACTGAATATATATAGAGTTATCACACCACACAAGTAGATGTCCAACACAAATAAGTACAAGACCTGAAATATAACTAAGTCACAACTAACAATCGGAACAGTCCGATACAAAATGAAAATTGTAAACACTAGACTAGACTAGGCACCCTCTACTGAGCTAGATGCTCCTCAGGATCCTGAAGGTCACCCTCATGTGTCCCATAGAAGGTAGGACAGTCACCATCATCATCTGTAATATTTTCAACAGGCCCAGTCAGGACAGGAACGAGCACAATACATCTCACGCAGTTCATATCAGGTTGGGAAATGTAAAGCATGCATAGAGTAAGATACATGAACTGTAAAGAATATATGTAAAACGAGAGAGATTTGATAACTGAAAATATCTATATATATGATAAGTAAGAACTGTAGGTAACCTGTGATTTAGAGCATGATATGGTTATATAAACGGGCTTAGGACATATACAAGATTTCACAAGATTTCACAAGAATTTGTACAAGATGGGATTTGATCACATAACCATTTCCTACTCACCCTCCCCAATCAATACACAAGGATCCAGTCAAGTTACGTTACTTTGCATAAGAGGTTTTTATCATGTTTGCTCGCGTGATCATGAGAGTACAAGATTGCACAAGAGTATACATGAAAGCGGTGTACATGAAATACAAGATGTTCGTGAAAAGCACATGACAACTGTATCTGATGCACCCCGAGGGAGATAACATCGCATAACAAGATCCATATAGTACCAATCCGTGATAATGACGTGACAGCATCATGTAAAGTAATCTAAAGCAAGAATATAAGTCCTAACAAGCATGAAAAGATCAGAGAATGTACTCGCCTGTCATCCTGTATGACTGATATGAATAGATGTCCGAACTGGTGTCACAGAGTCCTATTTAGAGTAAAACAGGTCACAACATATCCACAATGGTAAAAATAGATTATACAATGCATACTACATGATTCTAGGTCAATCTGGTCAAAAGTCAACTCTTGGTCAACCTTCTAATCAAACTAGTCAAATACTAGTCAACATGATCAATCTGGGTCAAGTCTAGGTCAAACTACGTCTACTAGTTAGGGTTTTAGTCAAACTAGCTAAACTAGTTGTTTTAGGTCATTCCTAGTCATTTCTAGGTTAACTAGGTCACTTTTGACCTAAGGTTGACTTTGGTCAACCCTTAGTCAACAAGGGTCAACAAGTTGGGTTTTGGGTCATTAGGGTTAGTTGGGTTAGCCTCTAATGCCATAGGCTTGTAACCTAGGCCATAGGCTAATAGCTATAGCCCATAGGCTAGTAGCTTAGGTCAACTAGTTCTAGGTTTACCTATATAGATATAGATATACATACACTATATAATGTAAAACCTATATATATAGCCACTATATATAAATACCCATATACCCCACATATATATATATATAACCATATATACACACTCACTATAGACATAATATATATATACATATATAAATAGCTAACATATATACATATATATATACATTTATATATATATATATATATATATATATATATATATATATATATATATATATATATATATATATATACCCATATACCCTCTACTATATATATACCAATATATAACCAAATATATATATATACATATATATATATAGAGAGAGAGAGAGATGGACATAGAGTGAGAGAGAGAGAGAGACTGAACAGTCAGGGGGAGGGGATGTTCCAGGTTCTGGAACCCAAACCCAGACCCAAACACACACACACACAGCCTACATATATACATACATATGTATATATATACAACTACACATATATATAACCAAATACTCCCAAAATTGACCCACACTCACATATACATATATACTATGTATACACATACTAAAATACACATATACATGTATAAATTATATCAAAAATAGATTTGAAATTCGTTTTTAGAAAACTGGAAATTAATCCTAAAAACTGGAAAAATGGACTGTGCATAGGCTAACTAGATAAACCCGATTTCTCATACAAAACCGAGCTATGGCTCGATTCCCTAGGTTGGTAACTGAGCCCCTAGGTGTCCTCTAGTGTCTAGGGTGCCTGAAACCTGGTCACGACACGACACAACGTGTCCACACTAATATAAACCCAATCGGGTAAATCCTATATACACAGACACCTACTGTGTCGTGCACACGTTCCATACTCTCGTGGACACACCACGAGACACGACACGTCTCGTGGTTGTACACACGTGTCGACTAGGTCTAGGGCTAGGGTTTAGACACCCTGACACATATCCAAACCGTGTCGTGTTCGAGTTCTAGGTGCGTATCAGAAGGGGTTTCACACACGTTCAGACCGCGTCGTGCACGCGGTCGAACACCTCGTGTTCGCGACACAGGACACGACACACCACGTGCTCGTGTCCTGGGGTTTGCCCTAGGGTCTACTACACATGTGTCACTCTGACACGTGTCCACGACTTGTGTACGTGGGACACGAGACCCGTGTCAGAGCCAAAAACTCGACTGTGCAGTGCAGTACGCGACCCTTGCGGGGACGATTCCGTGTCCGACACGACACGAGGTCATCCCAAACTCTGGGGATGACCTGTCAGTCAGTGCCCCGTGCTCTATGCCAATTTTGGCGTGTCCACGTGGCGTATCCAGTGAGTTATTAGTGTCGGGTAGCAGGACACAAAATGTGACAGTGTGCAGTACAATTCTCGTGAGTTCGTGTCCGATTTGGACACGAAAAAGGACACAACTCGTGCTCAGTCACTAGGGGTTAGGGTTAGCTAGGTCTAGGCTATAAGTCCATGTAATTAGTTTTGAAATTTATGAAAATCCTTTTCTTTGAGGTATTTTATCAAACACTGATTTTTGGAATAGGATACGTGTCCGATACAGACACCAAACAATTCCTAGATTTCACCAAACCTTACCCACAGCTAGGTTATATCTATGAGCATGCATATATGAAGAAAAAATAGTATAATAACTAGGTTTAGATATATTTACCTCTATGTGTGAATTTCTTGAAAACTCAAGGAATGAGGGGTGTGTATCCACTAGCTTTGCTGTGTCCTTGCCTTGTGAAACTTGGATAGCTATCCTTCCTTAGCCTCCTCAGTGTACTAGGGTCCCAAAGCAAAAGACTAGAGGTTATTTGGATCAAAATTGATCGAGTTAAGGGTTTGTGAAGAAAAGGGATTTTTCTAGGTTTAATTTCATGTAAAATGATCATGAATGAAGCAATGGGGTTAATATAGGATGGTGGGCTGCCAAGGGGGGTCCTTGGCCGGCCATAGCGAGGGGGGGAGGGTCCTAGGCTTGCTTCTAGGTTAAGGCAAGGACTTTCATGGTAAAGGCTTGATATTTTGCATAAATCAAGCAAAATATCATATGATAAATATCTAGATATTTATCTCACTTTAACCATGACCAAATATCTATCCTCTTAGTCATTCTAGGTTAGTAGCTAACCTCTAGATTAGTGCTAAACTAGGTTAGGGACAAACATGACACTAATCAATAATTAAACAATAATAAAAACACATAAATCTAAATAATTCCAAATAATTCCTAGAAATTTACCAAAATACCCTTTAGGCTAAAAATCACTAATTGATATTCTAAGCCTATGGTCAAGTTCTCATGGTCATGGCAACTTCTAGGTTAGAGAAAACTAGGATTTACACTAAGTTATACTAACCAAAATCACAAAGTCATAAGTCATGACTTAGCATGACTTTAGAAATGGTTTAACTACACTAATAATCACCAAAAATCATATCATGACTAAAATACTATTAATTAATAATAAAAAATAATAAATTTTCAAAAATCCCCAATTTCAGAAAACTGGGTGCTACAAGTCTACCCTCCTTAGAAAATTTCGTTCTCGAAATTAGAATGGTCATACTCCTTCTAGGTCAAACACTCAACAATCAAAGTCAGAGTTACTACTTAGCAGCATACAAGGTCAACAAGTAAAATGTGGGTAGTAGACCTATACTGGGTCATGTCCAATAAATTGGACTGGCAGGTTTAGGTCAAGGGTGTCCTCAATTTAAATTGGAATCAAAAGTAACTCTATGGGGTAATTTAGGATGAAGTCTTGTGTCAGGAAAGTCGTACTAAGCAATTGAAGTATAAAATGGTGTGCCTTAGTGGGATACTAAGGTCATGGGTGTAGGTTGTCAAGTCTAGGTCATGCCTGTGAAATTGGTTTTGAGAAAATAACTAGTCTTGTGCTCCTAATTTAAAAGTCATGATAATGTGCCTACGATGATCATAATTAGAGTGGGAATGGTCAATGGCCTAAATTTAAACCAGAAGTTGTGATGCAATAGTAGTACAAGGATAGGTTAAATGGGATAGTCTGTGACTATGGGTATTAGACTAGGTAGGTAAGAAAACAATGAATCAATAGGGTTAAGAGGTTTACCATTCTATGGTTAGAGCTACTCTTCTAAGTCAAAGGTATAGCACATACATCAATTCATTCCTAAAGGATTATATTAACAATTAGAGCTACTCCTACTCCTACTCCTACTCCCACTCCTAAGTAAGAGATAAAATCAAAAGAACTATCAGGTCAAATTCATCAAAAATAAGAAATAGGTAGGAGCATATGGAATTGGATTTCAAGACAGATATAATGAAACAAGATGGGAATGGATTTGAAAGAACAGAACCTGCAAGTGGCTCCATCCATGTAGAATAATATATGAAAGCGAACCAAAGTGCAATAGGTTGATCAGACCATCATGCACCGGCCCTGATTAGACAATATGTTAGTGGGTACTAGCCCCCAATAAAATATGTCGTGATCAAGCTCGATAAAATATAAGCTTACAAAACTAAGGCTAAATTAGCAGTAAAGAAGGTCAAAATATAAGGGAGGTAATGATGAATAAGGTTAAATAGTCCAAGATCCCTTAAACATCAAGGAGTGAGGGTGAATTAAAACAAGAGGAAAAGGGTTTTTAATATCGAAGTTCAAAATAAGATTCTCAAGGGTCGTCCCGGAATCTCTCATGAAATCCTAACAGTGATTGAGTATACTCTCATCCTAATACCTTAATTCCTATATTCTATCGCAGGCTCGTAGCAGTACAACTAAGTCGTCGTGCTACTACGAAATCGCACAAATGTGACTCTCGACCTGCATGGGCCACCACAAAAACGTGTCACGACCCGCACCCTGATTAGGGGTACGAGAACGTGGGTACGTCCAGCCTACGCCGCAGTGTCGACGGTAGAACGCTGTATAGGTCATCTATAACAACTAACATCTAACAATAAGACATATAAACCTGTCATCTCCGCACGGAGGTATAACATAACATCTCAACTCTATATCTCAAACACAAGTCTAGGAAAGATAAAGATAGAACATGATATGGAATCAGATGAAAGGAAGAACTGAATATATATAGAGTTATCACACCACACAAGTAGATGTCCAACACAAATAAGTACAAGACCTGAAATATAACTAAGTCACAACTAACAATCGGAACAGTCCGATACAAAATGAAAACTGTAAACACTAGACTAGACTAGGCACCCTCTACTGAGCTAGATGCTCCTCAGGATCCTGAAGGTCACCCTCATGTGTCCCATAGAAGGTAGGACAGTCACCATCATCATCTGTAATATTTTTAACAGGCCCAGTCAGGACAGGAACGAGCACAATACATCTCAGCAGTTCATATCAGGTTGGGAAATGTAAAGCATGCATAGAGTAAGATACATGAACTGTAAAGAATATATGTAAAACGAGAGAGATTTGATAACTGGAAATATCTATATATATGATAAGTAAGAACTGTAGGTAACCTGTAATTTAGAGCATGATATGGTTATATAAACGGGCTTAGGACATATACAAGATTTCACAAGATTTCACAAGAATTTGTACAAGATGGGATTTGATCACATAACCATTTCCTACTCACCCTCCCCAATCAATACATAAGGATCCAGTCAAGTTACGTTACTTTGCACAAGAGATTTTTATCATGTTTGCTCGCGTGATCATGAGAGTACAAGATTGCACAAGAGTATACATGAAAGCGGTGTACATGAAATACAAGATGTTCGTGAAAAGCACATGACAACTGTATCTGATGCACCCCGAGGGAGATAACATCGCATAACAAGATCCATATAGTACCAATCCGTGATAATGACGTGACAGCATCATGTAAAGTAATCTAAAGCAAGAATATAAGTCCTAACAAGCATGAAAAGATCAGAGAATGTACTCGCCTGTCACCCTGTATGACTGATATGAATAGATGTCCGAACTGGTGTCACAGAGTCCTATTTAGAGTAAAACAGGTCACAACATATCCACAATGGTAAAAATAGATTATACAATGCATACTACATGATTCTAGGTCAATCTGGTCAAAAGTCAACTCTTGGTCAACCTTCTAATCAAACTAGTCAAATACTAGTCAACATGATCAATCTGGGTCAAGTCTAGGTCAAACTACGTCTACTAGTTAGGGTTTTAGTCAGACTAGCTAAACTAGTTGTTTTAGGTCATTCCTAGTCATTTCTAGATTAACTAGGTCACTTTTGACCTAAGGTTGACTTTGGTTAACCCTTAGTCAACAAGGGTCAACAAGTTGGGTTTTGGGTCATTAGGGTTAGTTGGGTTAGCCTCTAATGCCATAGGCTTGTAACCTTGGCCATAGGCTAATAGCTATAGCCCATAGGCTAGTAGCTTAGGTCAACTAGTTCTAGGTTTACCTATATAGATATAGATATACATACACTATATAATGTAAAACCTATATATATAGCCACTATATATAAATACCCATATACCCCACATATATATATATAACCATATATACACACTCACATATAGACATAATATATATATACATATATAAATAGCTAACATATATACATATATATATACATTTTCATATATATATATATATATATATATATATATATATATATATATATATATATATATATATAGACCCATATACCCTCTACTATATATATACCAATATATAACCAAATATATATATACATATATATATATATAGAGAGAGAGAGAGATGGACATAGAGTGAGAGAGAGAGAGAGACTGAACAGTCAGGGGGGATGTTCCAGGTTCTGGAACCCAAACCCAGACCCAAACACACACACACATAGCCTACATATATACATACATATGTATATATATACAACTACACATATATATAACCAAATACTCCCAAAATTGACCCACACTCACATATACATATATACTATGTATACACATACTAAAATACACATATACATGTATAAATTATATCAAAAATAGATTTGAAATTCGTTTTTAGAAAACTGGAAATTAATCCTAAAAACTGGAAAAATGGACTGTGCATAGGCTAACTAGGTAAACCCGATTTCTTATACAAAACCGAGCTATGGCTCGATTCCCTAGGTTGGTAACTAAGCCCCTAGGTGTCCTCTAGTGTCTAGGGTGCCTGAAACATGGTCACGACACGACACAACGTGTCCACACTAATATAAACCCAATCGGGTAAATCCTATATACACAGACACCTACTGTGTCGTGCACACGTTCCATACTCTCGTGGACACATCACGAGACACGACACGTCTCGTGGTTGTACACACGTGTCAACTAGGTCTAGGGCTAGGGTTTAGACACCCTGACACGTATCCAAACCGTGTCGTGTCCGAGTTCTAGGTGCGTATCAGAAGGGGTTTCACACACGTTCAGACCGCGTCGTGCACGCGGTCGAACACCTCGTGTTCGCGACACAGGACACGACACACCACGTGCTCGTGTCCTGGGGTTTGCCCTAGGGTTTACTACACATGTGTCACTCTGACACGTGTCCACGACTCGTGTACGTGGGACACGAGACCCGTGTCAGAGCCAAAAACTCGACTGTGCAGTGTAGTACGCGACCCTTGCGGGGACGATTCCGTGTCCGACACGACACGAGGTCGTCCCAAACTTTGGGGATGACCTGTCAGTCAGTGCCCCGTGCTCTATGCCAATTTTGGCGTGTCCACGTGGCGTGTCCAGTGAGTTATTAGTGTCGGGTAGCAGGACACAAAATGTGACAGTGTGCAGTACAATTCTCGTGAGTTCGTGTCCGATTTGGACACGAAAAAGGACACAACTCGTGCTCAGTCACTAGGGGTTAGGGTTAGCTAGGTCTAGGCTACAAGTCCATGTAATTAGTTTTGAAATTTATGAAAATCCTTTTCTTTGAGGTATTTTATCAAACACTGATTTTTGGAATAGGATACGTGTCCGATACAGACACCAAACAATTCCTAGATTTCACCAAACCTTACCCACAGCTAGGTTATATCTATGAGCATGCATATATGAAGAAAAAATAGTATAATAACTAGGTTTAGATATATTTACCTCTATGTGTGAATTTCTTGAAAACTCAAGGAATGAGGGGTGTGTATCCACTAGCTTTGCTGTGTCCTTGCCTTGTGAAACTTGGATAGCTATCCTCCCTTAGCCTCCTCAGTGTACTAGGGTCCCAAAGCAAAAGACTAGAGGTTATTTGGATCAAAATTGATCGAGTTAAGGGTTTGTGAAGAAAGAGATTTTTCTAGGTTTAATTTCATGTAAAATGATCATGAATGAAGCAATGGGGTTAATATAGGATGGTGGGCTGCCAAGGGGGGGTCCTTGGCCGGCCATAGCAAGGGGGGAGGGTCCTAGGCTTGCTTCTAGGTTAAGGCAAGGACTTTCATGGTAAAGGCTTGATATTTTGCATAAATCAAGCAAAATATCATATGATAAATATCTAGATATTTATCTCACTTTAACCATGACCAAATATCTATCCTCTTAGTCATTCTAGGTTAGTAGCTAACCTCTAGATTAGTGCTAAACTAGGTTAGGGACTAACATGACACTAATCAATAATTAAACAATAATAAAAACACATAAATCTAAATAATTCCAAATAATTCCTAGAAATTTACCAAAATACCCTTTAGGCTAAAAATCACTAATTGATATTCTAAGCCTATGGTCAAGTTCTCATGGTCATGGCAACTTTTAGGTTAGAGAAAACTAGGATTTACACTAAGTTATACTAACCAAAATCATAAAGTCATAAGTCATGACTTAGCATGACTTTAGAAATGGTTTAACTACACTAATAATCACCAAAAATCATATCATGACTAAAATACTATTAATTAATAATAAAAAATAATAAATTTTCAAAAATCCCCAATTTCAGAAAACTGGGTGCTATATAATTGCCAAGGTTAAATTCTTTTACTCACGATTTGTTCACTGTTAGGATGTTAGCAATGGGAATTCAAATTGGTTTTTCAATGGGATGAATGGTTTCCAATGGATATTGAAACTTAGTTTTAGCAGTTTTGAACTGCTCAATGTTGATATGAACTGTCATTCTTTTTTCCTGAGTTCTAATTCACATATGAACTGTCTTTTGTTTTGAACTCATTGAACCTGGGCACTTGATCAATTAGCCACTGCAATGTCCTGCATCATGTAAAGTTTTGGTTGTGGAGTCCTAAAATTCCTAGGTTGTTCAGTCAAGCTTTCAGCCCCCAAATTGTAGCATACCATAGTTCCTACGTGACAGCCCCCTTTCATGTTGACAGTCCATTCCTCCATATGACAGACCCAAAATCTATTATTTCTTGAAATGCAACCTTAGTTAATGTGGCAGTCATCATATTCTTTGATTTCACCCGTAGCACATGAGTGGTTGGTCCTTGATGTTTCAGACCTCCATAGGTTAGCTGGCTTGACCCATATCATTAATGCCAGATATCCTATAGCCTATAGTATATAGAATATAGCCTATAGTAGCATTGTATATATATATATATATGTATACATGATGACAGTAGGCATGCATATATAGGTTCATTACACTGTGACTTGTGTACATTGCAAATCTGGAAACTGAGAATTCAGTCCATAAATTCCTTGTTTTCCTTTTGTAATTGAATGCAAGGCATGATAGTTCAGGCATATTTGGAACTGTGAATGAAAGGATATGGGTATAACTGAGATTTGGAGTTTTATGGGATTGAATTTGGGAATTATGATGAGTTTAATGTTGTTTTATATATAGTGTTTCACTATTATATTGACTGATGTGAAGAGAACTTAGTAGCAAGGTTTTGAATGAATTGTTAACTGTCACACATTATTTTCAACTATCTAGACAAACACACACATCTACACACTACAAAATTGAGATTGATGCCATGTAAGCATGTATGTTAAATTGAATGAATGAGTGATGTTGTTCTCAGATTTTTCCCCACTTAGTTAAAGGTTTAGTCACTATTACCTTATCATTAGTTTGAGTAATGGTTCAGTCACACACACACCCATGCATAACCTGAAAACTGACATCTACATTACACTATCATAATCCCTTAACCCTTAGCTGCTACAAACCCCTACACACACTCATATCTATTACATATAGCACACCACACATTGAACCTTCTATTGTTCATGTCACACACACATCTTAGTTTTCAGTTTATACACACACACACACACACACACACACACACACACATTTGTTAATCTGTTACTAGACACACACACCCCCACGTGCCATATATCATCTCTATACCCATATGTAATTTATATATATGCATGTGTATGCAAGGTAGATAATGAATGAATGAATGTATGCATCTATGTGTATATATATGAGGATAAATACATTGTTTGATATATAGGTTAGTTGCCTTACATATATATATATATACACCATATGTATTTATGTCAAGTGATTTGGTAGCTTAGTAATCATTAGCCTATGGGCTTATGTGTAGCCTATAGAGGACCTAGAAATTGACCAAGTTTAACCAATTGACCCTTACTAACCTAAGTTTGACCAATATTGACTTGTTGACTTAGTAAACTAGGTAGTTGACCATAGAGAGTTGACTTGGACCTAGTTTAACCTAGACAGTTGACCAGGGTTGACTTAGAGTTGACTTCGACCTAGATTAGCCTAGAAATTATGTAGATTGTATCATAAACTCCATTTATCTTATTTTAAGCACATTATAACCTGTACTGCTTTATTTAGGACATTGTAACTCTGGTGCAGACATCTGATATTATACTACTCTTTTCAGAGTAGCAGGCAAGTACATTCTCTGATAGTTCTTTCATTTATTTGATGATTACTGTGATTCAGTTCTAGTATAGTTCTATTTGATTCTTTGTCACAACATGTATTAATATTTTAGATTCATTTATTCGTAATACATGTACTTGATTTGTCTAACCCTATTATTCGAATCACTCACAAGACTCATCTACTCGAAACACCTACAAGTATTAAATGTACAAATCATACAAGAATCATTATTACAAGAACGATAGCCGTCGCTGCTGGGCCTGGTATGCGATGTGCCATATTCAACAAGAATCACCAAACAAGAATGATAGCCATCGTCGCTTGGCCGAGCGTGCGATGTGCCGTATTACAAGAATGATAGCCATCACCGCTTGGCCGAGCGTACGATGTGCCGTACTCATTACAAGAATCACCTACAAGGATTAGTGTAAAAGAATCTTACAAGAATCACTTCACTCAAATCTTTGAGAAGAATCATCTACTAGAATCATCATGTACAAGAATCATTTACTAGACTCAAATTGTATTAGACTCACATTGGGATCACACTCAAACTTATATTGTACAAACTGGACTCATAACATGTTACCCTAGTTCAGCTAGATCTTTTTTTTACAGTCTTCTTTCCCATCATTCTTCTTTTATTTCATTACCTTACTTTCCTTGTACCTTTGCTATTTCTCTACATCATTACCTGTATAAACTGCCATTATCATCAATATAACTGTCTATAACTGTTTTATAGTATTTGTCATTACTTGGATTTTCTGGATGAGATGTGCTCGTTCCTGTCCTGACTGGACCTGTTGAAAATTTTACAAATGACTGCCCTGAGGACACATGCCCTACATGTTACATACCAGGAGATGGCTTAGCTACCTATGGCCCCGACACTCAGGAGTGATCGGGAGTTTAGCTAGTCTGTCTTGTTTTAGTTTTCCTGTTTAGAACTGGAGTTGTATATAGAGATTTGAGACTTGAGTTGTATTTGAGATTGTTGAGTTTGTTGTTATTTTATTAGTAGTTTAGTTGTCTTCAAATTCTTAGTTATATTTCGTTGTTATCTTATCGTGCTTAGACTGTGATTGAGTTACACCATATCTTATACTAGTCCTCCGTTCGGAGTTGATCATGATGAGTACATTATATACTGCATGAGTTGATGATTAGTTAGAGACTTAGAACAGCGTTCTACCGCCGACACTGCGGCGTAGGCTGGGCATTGTTACGTGCTCGTACCCTCACAGTGGGTGCGGGTCGTGACACGTTTTTAGTGGTGGCCCATGCAGGTAGAGAGTCGCATTAGTGCGATATCGTGGTAGTACGGCGACTTAGTTGTACTGCTGCGAGCCTGCGATAGGATTGAGAGATAGGCTTTACCGGAGACGCACTCAATCACAGTTAGGACTACTTGAGAAGATTCCTGGGATAACCCTTGAGAATCTCGTTATAAACTATCTCAAAATTTGATTCTGACAGTATCTGTCTATCTTCCTTGTTCATCGTTGAATTTGATTCTTGGTATTCATATTTGACTTGATTTTCTACCAAGATAACATTATGGGCTAGGTTGCCTCAGTCATGGAATCTAGAGTCTTCTACGGTCATATCAGTTGGTTGGGCGATGAGATAGAGTCCAATTTTGGATATATTTCTCGGGTGTGGGAATTTAAAGTTTTTGCAGCCAAGCTAGCGGCAATGCAAAAATTTTAAATACCATTATTCTAGATGTATGTACATTAGTTATGGACTCTATGGATTAACTCAGCCATACTTACTGGTGTGACAAGGATTCTGGTGACATGGTTCTGGATAGACGGGTAGGATTATTAGATTGCAGGATAGATACCATATAGATGGTGCCCTAGAGAAATTGAGTAGAATATCAGGGTGGGTTTTACTTGAGTGTCAAGGATTAGATAGAGGGAGCTAGGCCACCTGTAGCGCAGCACCGTGCCCCGCACCAACAGAGGGGTACACCCCAGAGGGGCAGGGCTTCTGTGCTGACAGTCGAGTAGACCGACGCTGCAGGTGATGGGTTAGCAGGTTTGTCCTTCTCATTCTTCCTCTTCACTTTCCTGTGTGATTCCCTTAGTACCTGCCAGGATATTGTTTGTGATTGCTAGATAGTGTAGCTACCCTATACGAGACTGTGGAATCACGACCAGTAAGATTTTGTTTGTATGATTATCTCTTGACCTTGATTGTTTGGGTTTGACCTAGAAGGGGTGCGACCATTTTAATTTCGAGGACGAAATTTTTATAAGGTGGGTAGGATTGTAACACCCAGTTTTCCAGATGAGGGTATTTTTGAAATTTTGTAATTATAATTATTATTTAAGGGTATTATTTTATATTATGATTTTTAGTGATTTTTAGTAGAATTGATTTTGGGCATATAGTTGACTTTGAC
This sequence comes from Iris pallida, assembly GCA_029216955.1. Lineage (NCBI taxonomy): Eukaryota > Viridiplantae > Streptophyta > Magnoliopsida > Asparagales > Iridaceae > Iris > Iris pallida. The sequence continues at coordinate 51,413 of JANAVB010001322.1, read as the reverse complement.
TAGTGTTGACTAGAAGACTAACCTAGTGACTAACCTAGGTTAAGACCCCTTAGTTAGGTTAAGTAAACTTGGTTTGACCTAATTTAGTGAAATTTAAGTCATTGGAACTTGTTTGGAGAGATTTGGAGTTGATTTGACTAATATGGCTTATGACTTCATAAGTCATGATTAATGACTTGACTTATAGCCCATAGGCCCACACCATGAACCAAACCTAACCCTAATCAGCCCATGGCAGCCACAATTGATCCTTTCCCCCTATTTAATCCCCTCCTAGAATTTAGGGCTAGCCTCCATTGGGATTTGTGCAAGTTTTGGAAGAGGTGAGTCTCCATCTTTCTAAAATCATAGGAAATCCATTTCAACTCCATTTTCCTTCAAATCAATTGCATTAGGACCTAATTCTTCTGTTCTTTCTGTTTATGTAAGAATATTTCAGAGTAGGATCAATTTGTGGGAGTTTTTGAGGCTTGGAGAGCCATTCCATTTGAGGCTTTTGTGAGCTTTGCACATCAATAGGTATAATCTATTCTAACCCATGAAATTTCTGTTTAATTGCATTTCTAGGATGCCCTAGCCCTAACCTAACTATAGGAATAGGAATCCCCAAAATTTTGTGTCCTTTCGTGTCCTTTTTGGACACGTATCAGTGTTGTATAGAACGTGTTTGTTGAAATGCTTGTGAGAATTAAATATTATTATTTTTAAAAACTAATTACATGATTTTGTAGCCCTTGTCATGCTGATCACAAATCATAATGACTGAGCACGTTTTCGAGCCGTGTCCGTGTCCAAAATGGACACGAACATGCTGCACCACACTGTCGTGCAGTGTCCTGCTGCTCGGGCGTCCTAGCGGACACGACACGGCGAATCAGGCCACAAAACTTGACACACACGTTGTCCTAATGACTGACATGACACTTGTAAATTTTTACGGCTTTTCGCTTAGTGTGCACGAAGAAATCGAGCCTGTACTGACTTTGTACTGCCTGTGCACACACGAAATTTGTCACTGATACGCCCTAAAAACTTCGACACGACACGAACCCGACTCAACTCAGGAACTTAGACACGTAGCCCTACTATGGGCGAACCCACGTGCACGAGCACGAGGCACGTGTCGCCTTGTATCGAGAGCACGAGGGCTCGACACGGCTGCACGAGGCCATGTTGCACTATTTTTTCTGACACAGTTATTTCGTTGGTTTGACACGAATGTGTCCACTTCGTGGACACGTGTAGGCTTGTGGAGACACGTGCACATGTGTCTGATGTGTACCAACCATTTAATTGGTGTTTAACATGTTTTTGATTTCGAATTTGTCATTTCCCATTCTTTTTCTGATATTGAACTGAAAGGTGAAATCCTGAATTGATTCATTGTTTAAATCGATTTGTGATGTTTTTAACTACCACTACATGTGTAATGGTTCTTGCTAGGATGGATTTGCAAGTTGAATTTGGTTTTGCTCAAGGTTATGGGATTTTGAATGTGGTTTGGGGGCTGCCTGTGTATCAACTGATACACAGTCCTGAGTTTGAAGTTCTGAACCTAACCCTTTTTCCTTAAACTGATTGAGTGTAATTGCCAAGGTTAAATTCTTTTACTCACGATTTTTTCACTGTTAGGATGTTAGCAATGGGAATTCAAATTGGTTTTTCAATGGGATGAATGGTTTCCAATGGATATTGAAACTTAGTTTTAGCAGTTTTGAACTGCTCAATGTTGATATGAACTGTCATTCTTTTTTCCTGAGTTCTAATTCACATATGAACTGTCTTTTGTTTTGAACTCATTGAACCTGGGCACTTGATCAGTTAGCCACTGCAATGTCCTGCATCATGTAAAGTTTTGGTTGTGGAGTCCTAAAATTCCTAGGTTGTTCAGTCAAGCTTTCAGCCCCCATATTGTAGCATACCATAGTTCCTATGTGACAGCCCCCTTTCATGTTGACAGTCCATTCCTCCATATGACAGACCCAAAATCCATTATTTCTTGAAATGCAACCTTAGTTAATGTGGCAGTCATCATATTCTTTGATTTCACCCGTAGCACATGAGTGGTTGGTCCTTGATGTTTCAGACCTCCATAGGTTAGCTGGCTTGACCCATATCATTAATGCCAGATATCCTATAGCCTATAGTATATAGAATATAGCCTATAGTAGCATTGTATATATATATATATATATATACATATATATATATATATATATATATATATATATATATATATATATATATATATATATATATATATATATAAAAAAATATATATATATATATATGTATGTATGTATACATGATGACATTAGGCATGCATATATAGGTTCATTACACTGTGACTTGTGTACATTGCAAATCTGGAAACTGAGAATTCAGTCCATAAATTCCTTGTTTTCCTTTTGTAATTGAATGCAAGGCATGATAGTTCAGGCTTATTTGGAACTGTGAATGAAAGGATATGGGTATAACTAAGATTTGGAGTTTTATTGGATTGAATTTGGGAATTATGATGAGTTTAATATTGTTTTATATATAGTGTTTCACTATTATATTGACTGATGTGAAGAGAACTTAGTAGCAAGGTTTTGAATGAATTGTTAACTGTCACACATTGTTTTCAACTATCTAGACAAACACACACATCTACACACTACAAAATTGAGATTGATGCCATGTAAGCATGTATGTTAAACTGAATGAATGAGTGATGTTGTTCTCAGATTTTTCCCCACTTAGTTAAAGGTTTAGTCACTATTACCTTATTATTAGTTTGAGTATTGGTTCAGTCACACACACACCCATGCATAACCTGAAAACTGACATCTACATTACACTATCATAATCCCTTAACCCTTAGCTGCTACAAACCCCTACACACATTCATATCTATCACATATAGCACACCACACATTGAACCCTCTATTGTTCATGTCACACACACATCTTAGTTTTCAGTTTATACACACACACACACACACACACACACACACACACACACACACACACACACACACACACACACATTTGTTAATCTGTCACTAGACACACACACCCCCACATGCCATATATCATCTCTATACCCATATGTAATTTATATATATGCATGTGTATGCAAGGTAGATAATGAATGAATGAATGTATGCATCTATGTGTATATATATGAGGATAAATACATTGTTTGATATATAGGATAGTTGCCTTACATATATATATACACCATATGTTTTTATGTCAAGTGATTTGGTAGCTTAGTAATCATTAGCCTATGGGCTTATGTGTAGCCTATAGAGGACCTAGAAATTGACCAAGTTTAACCAATTGACCCTTACTAACCTAAGTTTGACCAATATTGACTTATTGACTTAGTTAACTAGTTAGTTGACCATAGAGGGTTGACTTGGACCTAGTTTAACCTAGACAGTTGACCAGGGTTGACTTAGAGTTGACTTCGACCTAGATTGGCCTAGAAATCATGTATATTGCATCATAAACTCCATTTATCTTATTTTAAGCACATTATAACCTGTACTGCTCTATTTAGGACATTGTGACTCTGGTGCAGACATCTGATATTATACTACTCTTTTCAGAGTAGCAGACGAGTACATTCTCTGATAGTTCTTTCATTTATTTGATGATTACTGTGATTCAGTTCTAGTATAGTTCTATTTGATTCTCTGTCACAACATGTATTAATATTTTAGATTCATTTATTCGCAATACATGTACTTGATTTGTCTAACCCTATTACTCGAATCACTCACAAGACTCATCTACTCGAAACACCTACAAGTATTAAATGTACAAATCATACAAGAATCATCATTACAAGAACGATAGCCATCGCTGCTGGGCCTGGTATGCGATGTGCCGTATTCAATAAGAATCACCAAACAAGAATGATAGCCATCGCCGCTTGGCCGAGCGTGCGATGTGCCGTATTACAAGAATGATAGCCATCACCGCTTGGCCGAGCGTGCGATATGCCGTACTCATTACAAGAATCACCTACGAGGATTAGTGTACAAGAATCTTACAAGAATCACTTCACTCAAATCATTGAGAAGAATCATCTACTAGAATCATCATGTACAAGAATCATTTACTAGACTCAAATTTTATTAGACTCACATTGGGATCACACTCAAACTTACATTGTACAAACTGGACTCATAACATGTTACCCTAGTTCAGCTAGATCTTTTTTTTACAGTCTTCTTTGCCATCATTCTTCTTTTATTTTATTACCTTACTTTCCTTGTACCTTTGCTATTTTTCTACATCATTACCTGTATAAACTGCCATTATCATCAATATAACTGTCTATAACTGTTTTATAGTATTTGTCATTACTTGGATTTTCTGGATGAGATGTGCTCGTTCCTGTCCTGACTGGACCTGTTGAAAATTTTACAGATGACTGCCCTGAGGACACATGCCCTACATGTTACAGACCAGGAGATGGCTTAGCTACCTATGGCCCCGACACTCAGGAGTGATCAGGAGTTTAGCTAGTCTGTCTTGTTTTAGTTTTCCTGTTTAGAACTGGAGTTGTATATAGAGATTTGAGACTTGAGTTGTATTTGAGATTGTTGAGTTTGTTGTTATTTTATTAGTAGTTTTGTTGTCTTCAAATTCTTAGTTATATTTCGGTGTTATCTTATCGTGCTTAGACTGTGATTGAGTTACACCATATCTTATACTAGTCCTCCGTTCGGAGTTGATCATGATGAGTAAATTATATACTGCATGAGTTGATGATTAGTTAGAGACTTAAAATATCGTTCTACCGCCGACACTGCGGCGTAGGCTGGGCGTTGTTACGTGCTCGTACCCTCACATTGGGTGCGGGTCGTGACAAGACCGGCAGTCCGTCTTTCAAAGACTGCAACAACCATCTTCAGAAGACGAGGTACTTCCCGTCGTCTCCTGCAACTCTGCTCGGAAAGTTCCCGCTGACGGAAGGGGGAAGAAGACAAATGTTCCCAGCCCGAAGATTTCAACCACTGCGACTAAAAGACTGTCGTCTAAGCGGGTGCCCACCACCGGAGTTTTCCAAGGTATTCGCTCTAAGACAAAATCTGCTACAGCGGAAGATTCGTCGTCCACAACGCAGGGGGTTGCTGGGACTGGGGTAGCACCCCTCCGAGCCTCCACAACAATCTAATGTTCCAAGAAGACGAGCCGGGGGAGACAACTCTCCCATCAGATACAGCAAACCCCGACGTCCCCGAGGATGTCCACAACTCCCAAGACGAGGCGAACTCGGAGACTGGGGGTACTGTTTCTTCCGAGTTCGAATCAGAAGAGAACATACCCACATACCCCGATGACTTCTCACTACAGGGGTACGATTCGGAGGGCACTTCCTCCACCGCTCCGTCTATCTCTCCTCATGTGAAGACGGTATTCATGACAGACAGCAGCCAAGGAGGCTCCAGTGATCGCCAACGCATCGACACACTCGAAGCCATCTTGCTTGACTTGGTCAAGTCTGTGGACGAGATCAAAGCGGCCCTTCAAACTCTGCAAGGAGGGACGCCTGGCCAAACAAGCTCGGGACCTGCGGTCAATGCGGACTCGAATTCAGCAGCACCAAACCCGGGCAACGATCCTCCTGAAACAACGGCCCCCACCGCCGTGGACGAGGCCCGCGAAGCGAGAAGAGAGGTCCAGGAGCTCCTAGCCATGTTTCACGCTCGAGAAAACTCTCAAGACCTCAGTATACGGCAACCATACCCTGCTGCATGGAGGGATGTTCCATTCCCACCAAGATATAAGCCGTTCAATATCAATCCTTATGATGGCAAGACCTCAGCAAGTCGGTACATCACTTACTTCGAGGTCACCACCGACCATCTGCCCCATGACGATGCTATTCTCATACGATTATTCATTGGGGCATTGGAAGGGGTCGCCTTCGACTGGTACCGCAACCTGCCAGACAACTGCATCCACTCCTTCGCCGGCTTCAAGCGCATGTTCTTGGAGAGATTCTACGAAGTAGGGCAGGACATCACAATGTCCACCCTCATGGACGTCGTCCAAGGGGAGAAAGAGCTGACAAGAAACTATATCGAGCGGTTTCGCCAAACCGCAATGAAGCTGCCATCTGGAAATCCCGATTCCTCCTTGATCGAAATTTGCCAAAAGAGATTGCTCCCAACAATCAGTCTCTGGATGGGCGAAAGTCAATTCAAGGATTGGAAGACGTTCATCATCAGTGCCACAAGCGACGAAGAACGATTGAAGAAGGCTCGCCAATTAGGATTGCACATCTCAGACGGAGAGAACAAGGGCAAGCGTCCCAACAACGACAATGGGGGTAGCCTCTCCAACAATCGGGACAGCAGGGGTAAGCAGGCTATGGTGGCCGATACAGCACAGAAACCTGAGCCAAAGCCAGCAGACAAACAATGGCCGCAAATCACTTACTCCTTCGAAGACGGTCACGTCAAGCCCATCTTGGACATGCTCATACAAGGAGACAGAATTCAGCTTCCTCCACCAAGACGGGAACCGCGGCCGGCAGAGATGGAGAGCCCAAAGTACTGCCATTATCATCGCTACGTCCACCATGCTACACACGACTGCTACCAGCTAAAATGGTACATCCAAAATCTCATCGATTCGAACGCACTGGCCATCGATTTCGAAGAGGTAACGGTGGCAGCCAATATGGTGTCAGTACAATTCGACAGCTTTCCTCCGACGGAAGCTCAAGACGGCGTGGTCCCCATCCCTCTGGCGACAATGGAGATTGTTAATCTTCCACCTCCCCGAGGTCAGGCTGCTGGTCTAGTGCCCCTCACTACATCACGAGGGGAGGTCATGTGGATCCATCCAGACTTGGTTTCAGAAGTGACTCAGCCCACACCATCTTCCATTTGCAAGAAGAAAAGTAGAAAAGTCAGGACCTGCCGCACAATCTCGGCAGACATCGAAGAAGCTACAGCCGTCGTCACGCGGTCTGGGGCGCAATCCCAACCTGTGGCTGACAATCCGGCTGAAGATCATCAGCCCGCTACAATGGACGCTCCGGGACCGGCTCAGCCTCCGACGACCGACAAGCCTAGGCCGAGGGAGACTCGCTTTGACAAATCCCTCCGAAAAGAGGCATCACAAGGGCTGGAGAAGCCCTACAACTTCGACATCTTGGCGCAATTGGCCAACACACCGGCCAAGTTATCATTATACGAGCTTCTGAGACTCTCAAAGGATGTTCGTGCGGCTTTGAGCGATGTACTCCAAAATGCCGATGCGTACCTGGCTCAGGTCAACCTCACGGAAGGGAGTCCGCCTGCAGATCTCCAAGACAGCGCCTGCACGGGAGCGATGCCCAACATTGTCTTCACTCCGCAGGACATGCTCATCAAAACCAACCTGCATGATCGCCCGCTATACTACACTGGATACATCGGCGACGTAAAGGTGGATCGGATGCACATAGATCCTGGCTCTTCCATAAGCATTATCCCGAAGGGTCTGCTACATCATCTCCGCATCCCAATGCATCGTCTGACGCCTACAAGCACCGCCATCTGCGGTTTTAATTCGGGCAGGAGCTACCCAATTGGGAAGATTCGTCTGAAATGTCAAATTGGCGATCTCCAATCAGAGGTCACCTGTTACGTCATAGATGCAGACACTTCATACAACATCCTCTTGGGACGTCCGTGGATACACGATTATATGATCGTGCCTTCCACGCTGCACCAGTACTTCAAATATGTCGACAAACACGGCTTCGTGAGGACGGAATTTGCTGATATCGATCCCTTCAAAGGGGTCGAATCCTACTACTCAGACTCCTGTCTGTACGAACAATCGAAGAAGCACCTTGGTGAAAGAGATGTACAAGCTCGTACCGAGACAGCCACAGGATCAGAAGAGCCTCTGACGATCCACCTCCAAGCTCGCAAACTTGGCAATTCTGCACCCCTTACCGCCACTCTGCGTAAGGACGCAATTAGCCTCTCGGCACAAGAAGAGCAGATGATAATCCGGCTGCCAAGGTCTGGCCAAATGCCAAGACCCACAACGGAGCCATTGACAATCAGGCTGCCAAGAGTCGGCCAGCCGCAGACAGAGAAGCTCAATCCCTCCGACAAGCCAATGACGATACGCCTTTCCAAGAAGAGTTGTCACCCCGATGCAAGGCCTGGAACTTCTAGCGAACCAACCACTCCCCGCCCAGCATCGAGTACCAAGCTGGGGGTCGCTAGTTTGCCAACAACTCCACGCTCTGCTCTACCAGCTGAACCGCTGACGATCAAACTGCCCAGGTCGTCCTCTCAGTCGTCGTTTATACAGGGGGTAGCCGAAGAAGAACCGGAGCTAGCCAAGTATGTGGCTGTCCACACTGATGTTCCCTCCGCAGATGATGTAATCCCCCTAGAAAAGATACCTTACTTCATCAATAAAGGGCTATCTTTGAACTACCTCGAGCTTAATAAGCTCTGTACGATGTATGCTATGGAACACGGTATAGGCACTCACCTCCACACACAGGTGACAAATGTGCACACCGCAATCCAGCTTACTCCAGCAGAAGACGCTTACCGCATAATCGAGGGAGGGGACCATCCAATCATCTTCGGCCGGAAGGACGACCCGCATCCCTTCACCATAGAAGAAGTCGACCTTGGATCAGATGCCGGGAGACTGCCTCTGTATCTTTAAAGCCCCTAATCCAAATATCTCATGCAGAAATAGGGGTATGATCTGGAGACAACGCCAGGCTTAAACTACGGTACTGGACGACGATTACCTTTGAAGCCACCGGTCCCGGCTGGCAAACCACGGTACTACTATAGCAAAACTCGGTGTGGATTAGGGTATGTTACACCTACGACGACCCCTGAAAGTTCAGATGAAGAATGTGACTGGCATTCACATTTGACCGGGTCACCAACTTCTGACTCTGATACCAGCATCGGAGACATATTCAGACAAGTCCTGTTAGTCAACATGGCATTCGCCGACGCTTATGAAGAAGACGAAGACATCCCTGAAATCCTCGAGCTAGAGCCGTGGGCCCAACAGTTGGATGCACAATGGAAAAAGCGGTTCGAACAGAGAGAACCTCCTACAGAAGATGAGGTCATACAAGTGGACCTCGGCAGCGAATCTTCTCCAAAACCAATCTTCGTCAGTAAAAGCCTAACAGACGAAGAGCGAGAATCGCTGCTGGAACTTGTCAAAGAATACATTGATGTGTTCGCCTGGAGCTATGAAGACATGCCGGGGTTAAATCCCGATATTGCTCTTCACAAGCTCAACATTCGGCCGGACGCAAAGCCAGTCAAGCAACAACAGCGACGCTTCCGCCCAGGCATCATGGATGCGATCGAAACCGAAGTCAACAAACTGATAGCCAGCGGCTTCATTCGTGAGAAACAACATCCGGATTGGGTCGCCAACATAGTACCCGTCCTCAAGAAGAATGGGAAGATTCGAATCTGCATCGACTTCCGCAATCTGAACGAGGCATGCCCCAAAGATGAATTCTCCCTCCCTATCACAGACATCATGATTGACAACACCTGCGACTTCGAACGTATGTCATTCATGGATGGCTTTTCGGGGTACAATCAAATCAAGATGTCTCCTGACGACGAAAAGCATACATCATTCCGAACACCGATTGGCACATACTGTTACACAGTCATGCCTTTCGGTTTGAAGAATGCCGACGCCACATATCAAAGAGCCATGAGCATCATCTTCCGAGACCACTTACGCAAGACGGTGGAGTGCTATGTTGATGACATCGCCGTCAAGAGTCGCTATAAGGGAGACCATCTGCATAATCTGAGGACGGTATTCGACCTGATGCGAGCGCACAATTTGAAAATAAACCCTACGAAGTCCTTCCTGGGCGTATCCAGCGGGAAGTTCTTGGGCTTCATCATCATCGTCCAGGGTATCCATGTAGACCCCGAGAAGACAAAGGCAATCATGGAGATGGGTCCCCCGAGAAATCTCCGCGAACTCAGAGGCCTTCAAGGGAGGCTATTTTACATTAGGAGGTTCATTTCTAACCTCTCCGAGCGATGCTGACCATTCACCCACCTCATGAAGAAAGGCGTCTCGTTCGTATGGGACGAAGAATGTCAGCGGGCCTTTGACAGCATCAAAGAATATTTGTCAAACCCTCCAGTCCTGGTGGCCCCGGTTGCTGGAAAACCAATCCTGCTCTACGTACGAGCAATGGAACATTCTCTCGGAGCTCTGTTGGCGCAAAACAACGATGCAGGCCATGAACAAGCCATATATTACCTCAGCCGAATGATGATTGGGCCAGAGCACCGATACACCGCGGTGGAGAGGAATGCCTTGCCCTGGTGTTCGCCATTCAGAAGACGCGACACTATATCACGGGACAAACGATACATGTGATCTCACGAGTCAACCCTCTCAGGGTCCTCGTGACTAAACCAGGGACACTCAGCTCTCGCATCGCTACATGGGCAATATTGCTATCCCCTTATCATATGATCTTCGTCCCACAAAAGGCGGTTAAAGGCCAAGCCCTGGCAGACTTTTTGGCAGCCCACCCAAGCTCGGAGTCCTCCAGAATATATGATGAAATCCCAGATGAGGTCGCCGACTCGCATACAACCTCTCACGATGATATATGGCGAATGTTCTCCGACGGTGCTTCGAGAACTGGACCCAAGGGCAACATCGTCGTCGGAGTTGGGGTGGTGCTAGTCTCCCCTTCCGGATTGATGATTAACCGCGCTTACTCCCTCACGGAACCCTGCTCTAACAATGTGGCCGAGTACAACGCTCTGGTCATTGGCCTCCAACTTGCAAAGGAGCTGGGGGTAGAATACCTTGAAGCATACGGCGATTCTCAGTTAATCGTCAACCAGATCCGGGGCTCATACGAGGTCCGCCATGAAGACATGATCCCCTATCACCAGATAGCGGTCGACATCATCTCATCGTTTGAAGGGTTCTTCATTGAGCACATTCCCAGACTCCGAAATATCGAAGCCGATGCCTTGGTAGGTCTGGCCGTTTCCCTAGCAGTGCCAAATCATACTCATCAATCAGTAGATGTGATAGGCCACGAACTGGTCTGCCCCAAGAACAACGTGTAATTCGTTCCGCCCAGACGATCGATGATGCCCCCGATTGGAGACAACCATTCATCGACTTCGTCGTCTACGACATCCTGCCCGAGAACCCAAAGGAAGCCACCTCCATCAAACGGCGTTCCCTCAGATTCTTCTATGATACAGAGACGAAAATGCTGTATCGCCGACCCTATGATGGAGTATTGCTTCGGTGTCTGTCGAACGTAGAAGCCAAAGAAGCCGTGCGAGAAGCTCATGACGGTGTCTGCGGGGCCCATCAGCTTAGCCCTAAATTGCAAGACCGTCTCCGCCGAATGGGCTACTACTGGCCCACGATGGTGGCAGATGCGATAGACTATGCGAGAAAATGCAAAGCCTGCCAAGTCCACGCGGACTTCATTCACCAGCCATCCAAATTTCTACATCCAACAGTGGCATCCTGGCCCTTCGAAGTATGGGGAATGGACATCATCGGTCCAATCACTCCACCTTCCTCCCGTGGACATTGCTTCATACTTACGATCACGGACTACTTCTCCAAATGGGCAGAAGCTGTGCCAGTTGCAGAAGTCAAAACCTCAAACGTGATCAGCTTCTTCAAGCATCACGTCATCTATCGCTTTGGACTGCCCCGAAGGATCATCCACGATAATGGTCCGCAGTTTGCAAGCCATGCTTTTTATCGGTTCTGCGACAAACATCGCATCCAGAATATTGCTTCGACACCGTACAACCCTGCAGCGAATGGGTTGGCAGAGGCATTCAACAAAACAATCATCAAACTCCTCAAGAAGTTTGTCTCTTCCAACAAACGCGACTGGAACGAGAAGTTCGGTGAATGTTTATGGGCGTACCGTACTACAGTCCGAACAGCTACCGGGAACACACCATTCTTTCTGGCATACGGGAGCGAGGTAGTTCTCCCATTAGAGACTCAAATACTCTCACTCTGCGTCGCCCTCACTCATCAATTGACGACGGATGATAACTACCGACGCCGACTACAAGAGTTGGAGGCTTTAGATGAAAAGCGCCTCCTAGCTCAGCAAAGGATCGAACTACACCAAGCACGCATCTCTGGAGCCTTCAACAAGAAGGTTAAAATCAGAACATTCCAAGTGGACGATCTTGTTCTGGCAGTCCGAAGGCCGATGGTCATGACTCACAAGACCGCTGACAAGTTCCAGCCAAAATGGGAAGGTCCATTTATCATCGAGGCCGTATTCTCCAACGGTGCTTACCGTCTCGCCAAGCAAAATGGGGATTTGCTCATGTTGCCCGCCAACGGCAAGTTCCTGAAGAAATATTATGTCTAAACGACTTTCTCCAGATCAATGAGTCATGTGCCCGCTGGTACCGCTGAACTCATCCCACAATTTTCTAGATTTTTGAGTCATGTACCCGCTGGTACCGCTGAACACACCTCATAATTTTCCAGATTATTGAGTCATGTACCCGCTGGTACCGCTGAACTCACACTCACCATTCTCCAGATTTTTGAGTCATGTATCCGCTGGTACCGCTGAACTCACACTCATCATTCTCCAGATTTTCGAGTCATGTACCCACTGGTACCGCTGAACTCACACTCAACCTCCCAGATTATCGAGTCATGTACCTGCGGGTGCCACTGAACTCACACTTTCACAAGATCGAGTCATGTACCCGCTGGTGCCTCTGAACTCACATTCCGGTCACTCTTTCAAATAGTAAGTCATGTATGATTATACCTCTAAAAATTTTCCTGGAAGAGATCCTCCCTCATGATCTAATACCCGCACTCCCAGTGCACAAAAAGGGTAATCGATCCACAAATTACCAGAACGGCCATGTCCTCATTACCTCTGAGTCGTTTCACTTCCGCCAAAAATAAATCACCCCCTACATAGAACTTCCATGTCCTCATTACCTCTGAGTCGTTCTATGTACCCCCCTCTTCATTGAGCCCACTCCTGCCATATCATCATTACCTCTGAGTGGGAAGGCTCCGTAGAAGAAACCTCTATACTTGCCATGTCCTCATTACCTCTGAGTAAGTATGTCGATTCCCTTTCAACCTATTATTTGTACCCACAACCGGAGTACGACAAGGATAACAGGTCCACGAATGTCCTCTGTTGACCACAAATATCCTCCGTGAATTCACTCCTGCCATGTCCTCATTACCTCTGAGTAGAAAGGTTCCACGATAAAACCCTCATGCTTGCCATGTCCTCATAACCTCTGAGCAAATATGTTGGTTCCATTTCATCCTATTATCCGTATCCTAAGCCAGGGTACGCCAAGGATAATAGGCCCACAAATATCCTCGGCTAAAGCCTACCATCTCATCATGCCCCGGGAGCCCAGCTGCTCTACGGCATTCTTTTTCCCGATACCGAGAGCACCCATGACCACTTTGCCATGGCTGCTCCAGGTATCCTAACCAAACTTGTTATCCGTACCTAAAACCAAGGTATGCCATGGATGACGAGTCCACAAACAAGTACCCCGCACGGGGCAAACACCACCATCATATCACAAGCACAACAAGCAATACGAATAAAGGGTAGAATGGAAAGTACTCTTTATTTGAAGGAAGAAAAAAGCATTACATATTTCGGGACCACGTCCCTCTCAAAAAAAAAGGGAAAAGAAAAGAAATGAAACAAAAGGAGAAAAGGCCGACTATAGCTCAGCATTACACAATTCCAAAAGACGATTCTTCACTAAGATAGCCTCCTGTTCGAGTCGTTGTTTAACTCGACACTCAGCCTCCCGGGATAACCGCTCTTCATCATCCAAGCCCATGAGCTCCTGCAAGTCATCTTCCAATTTCTTCAGAGCAACTTCCAGGTCAGTCGAAGCCCGATTGACTCTGTCAGCCTCCTGAATAATCAGCTCCTTATCAATACGGGCAGCCTCAAGTTCAGACTCCAAGAAAGTTAGCTTCCTCTGAAGCTCAAGGATCTGCTCTCGCGTGTCAGTGATCCCACTGGAGGCAGCCGCTTCCCGAGCCATGACATCTTCGCCTGCGTGGCTCAATTGATCATATCGATTAGACAGATCGCGAAGGTCCTTCAGTACAGTCGGCCTGGTTTTATCCCGAGCAGCCCTTGTCTTCTCTATAGTAGCAATGAGAGAACCACGCTCTCGATCTATAACAGCGGACAAATCAGCCTGCCGCAGCACCTGCAGCTGGGTCACCAGCTGCTCAGTCTCCAATAACTTTGCCTCCAGGAGTGCCGCCAGCCCCGTACCACCAAGAAGAGTCTTAAGGATATCAATTTGACCCTGGGCGCATTGCCGGGACAAGACGAAAGAGGTCCCTCTTTCCACAGTAGCCGTTATTCCCCTCCTCAAATGACGGTGAAAGCTGGCAACTACGTCCTGTAACGCGTCATCCAAGACCTCTGTAGAGGACGGCGTCAGAGGAAGCGTGGCTGGCAATATCGGAGGAGTGACGCTAGAACTTGCCACCAGGGGGATGGAATCCGAGCAGAACGACGCACAGATAACGGATAACTCTTCCTTCGCCACCCGAAGAGCCTGGATACTCGGTAGGGCAGAGAGGTCGACCCTCGGAGCCACCCAAGCAGAAGAGGATGAAAGGACCATCGTCCCCTGCCCTGGCCGTCCCATCACCCGATTTTTTGAACTCGAGCCCACAGGAGGCCCCTCAAGACGAGCCGAAAGAGGAGGAAGTACACTCCTCTCCACCGGTGCCCCTTCGATATAGTTCGTCTCAATAGTGTCCATCCTCAGCACCGGAGAGGCCGGACCTGTATGCCCAGAACAATGGTCAGTCGACGTGACCTGAAGGATGTGATGATAGAGCAGATAGGCCTCCTCGCAGGATAAGATCCGGCTTATCTTACTAGGAGAGGAACATGGAGGCTGCAGCTCGTGCGTAGCTGACATGACCTCCTTACCCGAGTTAGATTCAGCGGGTTCTTCTATCCCAGCCTCCCCGGAGGGAAGTACGACGCGATCAACATCATCTTGATAAAATTCAGCAGTTTCAGGGACAGGTTCATTAAAATCCCCGTCATCCCGGGTTACCACCTCGGCATCTTGAAACTCTTCTTCTTCTCTTGACACCTACAAGAAGGAAAGAAGATGATAAAAATCGAAGCTAAAAGGAAAGAAGGAAGGAAGGGTCGGGAGTGGCTTGGTTACCTCTGACGCGGGGTTTATTTCTTCTCCACTTTCTCTTATAGTTAGCTGACGGTGTCTGGTCGCAACCAACTTTCGAGAACGAGAAATACCGCCAACAAGAGAAACTTGCCTGCTACGTTTTGGAGTAGGACCAGGCGCAACGGGTGACTGATCCTCCAACATCTCATCTGACAAAATAGGCGGCTGATCCACCTCTACGTCTGCCACTGGAAGGATAGAGTCATCTCCATCATGCTCGTTGCCTTCATCATCTTCAGCAGCGGAATCAAATCTGGCACTTCGACTCTAGTCTTTCTCTTCTTGGCCCCTTGAGATCCTTCCTCCAGGCCGGTACCAACAATAAAACTGGCACCTGGGTTAAAACTGACCGGGGGTTTGTTCGCCATGACATGATACAAAGCCGCCATGTACAAGATCTCCACTGACGCCTTAATGGCAGGGACCGAGAAAATGGTACGGGTATGGAATGTATCGTAGTATTGCCAAGCCCTAATACCATCAAGAAGGCTACTTTCAAAACCCAGACAGGAGCTGGGGCTGTCTAGACAAAGTTGGCTGTATCCAAACTGCCGGGCAAACCTGCTTGGCAGATAAGGCTTCAGAAAAACAGTATTGCGGTTACGATACACCAGATGGGCGGGGCGGATGTTACGCAGCCACAGGAGCATCTGGCCGTCCAGAAGTTGAGGGAGCACAATACCGTCAAGATGTACAGCCTCTATGTCCTTAGCAGTAAAGCGAGGGACGGATACGAAAATATGATACATATCTGCCCTCGCCAATGCCATCCGGCAAGCCCGCATGGTCTCATACTCCCAAGGCTCATCACGATAACGGAAGATAAATATGTCATCATCAGTTACACCGTCTTCAGAGCCCGGTCTCATCAAAGACGGATAATGCATCAACAGCCACCCCATCAAATAGTGATAGGGCAACTCAGTCCGTTCAAAATCCTTGGTCACGTCGTGAGCGATGACCTTAGATGTGAAGGTGCGAAGGCCACGATGTATGCTGCACACCATAGCCGGGAGGAGAGCTAGCCTGATTCGCAAAACTAACTTCACAGCCGGAAGGATGAAGTTGCGACTGATTCTCTCGATAGAACCAGCCCCTCCAGAGACTACACAATTTTGTAGCCATATCATCAAAAATCCCGCCAGGAGCGCCTTCTCTGACAGCTCTTGGGTATCCTGGTAAAAGTAACCAAAAGAGTCAGTCTTACTCCCGAATCTGTCACTGGTGGTGGCCACCCTCTTAGCCGACGACACCAAGTCTTTAACCGCCTCCCGGAATCGAGGACGACGAGAGGTAACTCAACCTGAGGCATCCGTCGGGAAGAGATAGTGCACCCAGTCCTTGGTGTGGGGAGCATTCCCTTCCGAGTTGCTATCCTTTCGGGCTATCTGATGACATGTGCTATAGTAGCACAATATCTCTTGGTAAAGAGCCACGAAGCCGGGATACCATCTTTTCAAATCTTCGAATTCCTCATTAGTGGGAGTATACGCTTCAAAAGCTTCGTCCCCCCAAGGAAGCTTGGAGACTGCGTGCATTTCATGGAGCGCGAGCCCCATTTCCCCTACGGGTGTATAGAAGGTTCCCGTACGGCAGTTATACATCCCCAGCAGAGACATGAACAACTTCTTGTTTATAGATAAGCCATGACTGGTGCCTCGAATAGCATGATAAAGGCCAATCTCACACAAAAAGACCTCATACTTCTGCAAGATCCACATAGACAGATTGGTCCACGAGGGAATAGGATGTATCCAACTGGGGAGCATCAACCGGCCAATGGGGTAGGAGCCCTTCCGAGCAAGTTGATTTATAAAAGTATCGATGGTAGAAAATATGAAGTTGGGACCCGCCACATTCAAGAAAGTACCTGGGACCAATCCCGTTACAGAACAGCTGGTGTGCACCTTGCCGGCAGTCACTGACTTCAGACTGTTGTTATAATGGATGTTTTCCACAAACATCCCACCTCGGGTAGGGGTTAAAGTCTCTTCCATCTTCCGGTCCAATGGGAGCATATTGAACCAAGATAATGGGAAGTGTCGCTCCATTTGGGGGATGCGGATCGCCATCCCGTTAGAAACAAAACTCCAATTCTCCGACACCTCCAGAACATGACTGTTCTCCACAGTCAACGCGTCTCCAAAAAAGAACGCAGGCTTCAAATATTCCCCTTCGAATTTCCCGGAGTTCATTATGGCGTTAAGGAAATGAAAAGGCTGGTTCTTAATGGCATTCAGTCTAGCCGGAGGTTCGTCACTCGGAAACTGATCCGTCATATGCTGAACAATATGGACGTACCTATAACCCAGAGCAGCTTGGGCACTACCCACCAAGAGTTCTCCAGCAGCATTTACCGGCAGATTTACTAAAAAGAAGACAGAGAAAGATAAGTTAAAAAGATGGATAAAAAATGATTGGGAGCTTCCAAGCCTCATGCGGCTCAAGAAAACATCTATGCGGTTCCAATATAATGAAGCTTTATGCGGCTCCAACTTAACGAAGCCTCATGCGGCTCAAGATGCAGAAGAACACTTATGCGGCTCCGTTCAAAGAAAGTCCATGCGGCTCAACGTTGCTTATGTGGCTTCGTCGGCAAAGCACGTATGCGGACATAATGGCTATTCTTATGCGGCTCGCAGTCCAGCCATAGGACGAACATGAAGCTCACAAAAACTCGTGCATAGAATATGCGACGTAGCCATAACAGTTAGGGTTCTTTAACTCGTACAATGTCCTTACCAATGATGGAGGGGATGAACGTCAGGATGAACAGCGGGTACGACGACCGGCGGAAGAACGGCCGCAGTTGAGGCAGAAGTAGTCTTCTTGCCTTTCGCCGTTGCAATCGATGAAGAGGCCGCCTTCTTGCCCTTTGCTGCCACGGTCTTCTTGGGAGCCATTAGTTATCGGAGAAGAAAAGGACGATCGGGATAGGGAAAATTTGAAGAAAAAGAGAAAGTAAAGAGGCCCTTTCTCTCACCAAACTCCTCTTATTTATAGGAGGACGAGAGAAGGAGGACACGTGGACTAGTAACCGCCTCGTAAAAGGCGAAACCGACTCCTCGGATTTAGTTCCCGAGATTCACCCAGGGCATAAAATCCAAAAGAATTAATGAACCGGCCCTTGGGATTCCCCTCTAAAGACGATGCTGAAACGAACTAGGAGGCAATTAAAGACCTTCACACATGGCAAAGAGCTCATGCGGCTCAAACGGCCATGCGGCTGAAACTTCCATGCGGCTGAAACTTCCATGCGGCCAAGACATCTATGCGGCTAGAAAGAGCTTCCACACGGCCATGCTTCTTATTCAAAGTATTTCAATTTTGCAAATTAAAAACTTTGAAGGGGTTCTTGTAGAAGCATGGAAAATAATAAAGAAAGATCCATGCGGCCAGGGAACTCCATGCGGCTCAGATAGCCCATGCGGTTCAGAAGATCCATGCGGCTCAAACGAGTCCATGCGGCTCTGTGATCTCCATGCGGCTCAAGAAGAGAAGGCACGTGGCTTGCAAACAGTTCTCCCCTCTGCACTGTACTGCATTAATTGCTTGGACGGCTGACCACTCTGACGAAACGACAGGCCTGACATAAAGAGGCAATTATGACTCTGTCATAATGACAGAATCCTAGGAAATCAAAAAAAAATCTCTGGCACAACACCCCACCGAGATTCAGAAAACACCACGCAGCCTAGACACGTGGATAGCCATATGCGGCTCGAGCGGAGACCCCCCTATGCGGCTCAGGCTGAAGTTGTCCAATGCGGCCCAGATCGAGACAGCCCTATGCGGCTCAAGCAGACGCAGCCTTATGCGGCTCACAAGGGTCAGCCCTATGCGGCTCATAAGGATCATCTCCATGCAGCTCACTACCCATTATATGGTCCAGATTATCATGTGGTTCGAAGACTCGGAGGCCACTCCCCAGGCAGCCCTGACACGTGGCCAGGCTTATGCAGCTCAATCCTTATGCGGCTCAGTGACTCCCAGAACACGTGTCATAAAGCCAATCAATTTTCCAGATTTACTACAATCAAAAATTGGGTCAAATCCCAATAATCTGGGACACGTGGCAGAAGAATGAATTAAATTTATTCATTCAGATTCGCAGACATCAGCAGATCATCATCATGGAGATTTATTCCAATCAGCATTAATTACTGATAGAATTTGAGGTAATCTAACACTAAATAGCCTAGATTCATCACACTCAAGATTAATGGCCCAGATTGATCGAGCAACAGGCCGCCGCCACTTTAAGGGACAATCATTGTAAACCCTAATGAGGTCCCCCCCAATTCTTATAAATAGCAGGGTGCCATTCCCTTGCAACAGAGACATACGCACACATACATATAGAAAGGAGCACTTTTCGAGATCAGAGAGAGAGCACCAGAATACTTGGAGAGAAAGAGCAGAGAGAGAGCAAAGAGAGCATTTCTTCAACGCCGAGCAATCTTCTGGAGCCAAGGCTGCATACCGATCGTCCAAGGAGTAAGGCAGAGCGGCCGTCGCTTTCCCGAGCCTCTATCGTCACCCCCAGAATCTAAAATAAACAATTGTACTTAGACTGCTGTACCTAGGCTTTTGTCCCTAGGCTTTCTTTGTACAAGTGAGTTTGTAACGTGAAGTAAAAGTCCAGTCCTTCGATAATTGTTCTGCTCTTTTATATTTCATAGCAAACACTCTACGAGAGAAACCAGGTTAAAATCGGCTGTGTTTGTGTATGCTTTCTTGCTCTTTACTATTTTCGCATTTACTCTGATTATTTTCTGTTGTGAAAGAGTTTAATTTTTAATTGGACATTATTGTCATAAACTCTATTCACCCCCCTCTAGAGTTGCCTATTTGTTCTTCAATTGGTATCAGAGCAAGGTTCTCTCAACAAGGACTAACATCCTAGAGCTGATCCATGGCAACCACACAATCCATAATTTCCAATCACGGTGAAGGACAGTCCACTCATAGGCCTCCCCTATTTGATGGAACTAACTACACCTATTGGAAAACAAGAGAGTACCCCGTCCAGAGCTTGTGGACTTGCAAATGACGAAGAAAGAAGGCCTCACAAGAAGATGACGAAGAAGAGCCAATATGCTACGGTTGCAAGAAGACTGGACACGTCCGAAAAGACTATCCATTCACAAAGAAGAGCAACCGATATGAGAAACCATACAAGAAAGCTTCCTCAAAGAAATATGTCAACACAAGTATTTGGCATGAAAGCGAAGCTAGTAACTCCGAGGAAGAAAAGGACTCTCCTCAAGACACCGCCAATATTTGCCTAATGGCTACATCCGACAAGGTAACAAGCGAAACTCTCGATGATTTCACGTTTAATGAACTTGGCGATGCATTCAATGATTTACTCAATGACCACAAGAAAGTCATTGGTAAATATAAACACGCCAAGGAAAAGATCAAAAGTTATGAAGTCGAGATTCAAAGACTCTCTTCATTGCTTGATAATAGTAGAGACACTTCACCCACGGAAGTCACAAATGAGGTGTCTAAGCTTAAATTAAGCCTACATGATGTCGAAGCACGTATAGAAAAGCAAATACAAGAGATCACAGCACTCAATACTGAGATCGTTGAAGAAAAGAATAGACACAAGATCACTATCACTAAGATTTATGGTTTGAACACTAAGATTAATGAACTGCAGGCTGTCTCTAAGAAATTAGAGACTAGATTGGAAAAACAGGTTGCTCAACCTCAAACCCAATCACATGAGACACTCACAAAGCATGACACTACTCATTCTAGTCAACCATGTCATCCACCTGCAGCACGAAATCATGCTTATATGTACACCCACTTTCATAAAGCACACAAACCACATGCACGTAGAAATAATTCTCATATGACACAGAATCACCATACTACATATAGATACAATCATCACTATGTTGCACAAAAACAAAATCACCATCATACTGCTTATGGATATAGACATCATCATCATACTCCACATCACTCTACATATAGACATCATCACCATGCTACTCCACATCACTCTACATATAGACATCATCAACATGCTCCTAACATAAATAGGAATGCTATTTGTACTTATTGTGGATTACATGGACACATTTTACCACAATGTAGAGTTAGGAGATTAGTAGATAGAAACATATATGCATGGTTGCCGAAAACTAACTTTTCAGGACCCTCAAGAACTTGGGTACCAAAGGTCACATCCACTCTTGATGTAGGTGGACCTTCCCTTCTCAACTAAGAGTAAGTGGATTCTCGATAGTGGATGCTCGCGATATATGACGGAAGACGCAAATCTTTTCGCATCACTATCGATGAAGAGGGAAGGGTATGTATCATTCAGCAACAACCTTAAAGGGTATATCATTGGTAATGGTACTATAGGTCATCCTCCTTCTCCTGTAATAAAGGATGTCTGCCTAGTGACCGAGTTAAAGCATAACCTGCTCAGCATAAGTCATCTTGCTGATCATGGGCATGATATTAACTTTGGACAAAATAAATGCTTTATTTATAATAGGTCAACAGGAGATATTGCTTTTGAAGGGATAAGAGAGGATAATATTTATATTTTCTATCTATCTAGAGACACTAACAGTGCAGGAAGATGTCTCTATGCTCACAAGGATGAAAGATTACTGTGGCACCAGCGTCTTGGTCATGCCAATATGGATACTATATCCAGGCTATCGACTAAGAAGCTAGTTAGAGGCTTTCCCGACATCACATTCAAAAAGGATACTGTATGTGCCGAATGTGAGTTGAATAAGGCAACCAAGTCCTCATTTCATTCCATAAACTCTATAAGTACTACTAGACCCTTGCAATTACTTCATATGGATTTATTTGGTCCTAGTAGAGTAGCCAGTCTTGGTGGAAAACTCTACGCTTTTGTTATAGTAGATCACTTTTCGAGATTTACTTGGGTTTTCTTTCTTATAAACAAAAGTGATACCATTTTCGTTTTCAAAATTTTTGCTAAAAAGGTTCAAAACGAAAAAGGCTACATGATTACTCGAATCCGAAGTGATCATGGAGGCGAATTCGAAAATACTGATTTTGAAAAGTTTTGTGATTTAAATGGTTTTAATCATGAGTTTTCTTGTCCAAGAACTCCTCAACAAAATGGTGTTGTGAAGCGGAAGAATAGAACTCTTGGCGATATGGCTAGAGTCATGTTAAATAAATTCTCTCTTCCAAAATATTTTTGGGCTGAAGCTGTCAGTACAGCGTGCCATATTTTAAATAGGGTGCTAATTCGTCCTATTACTAAGAAAATACCCTATGAGCTTTGGTTTGGAAGAACTCCAAACGTTTCATATTTTCGTGTTTTTGGTTGTAGATGTTTTATCTTTAACACCAAAGACAACTTAGGCAAATTTGATGCCAAAGCTGATGATGGTATATTTCTTGGCTATGCGGCCAAGAGTAAGGGATATAGAGTGTTCAACAAATGCTCATTAATTGTGGAAGTGTCTACAAATGTGACTTTTGATGAGGATAGCAGTGCAGCAGCTACTCTTGATGATGATGTTGAACCATCAACTTCTACTCCAATGAACATAACCACTGAAACCAATTCTCTGGAGGGCTTGCCAAAGAAATTTTCTTTCAAGCCGTCACATCCAGAAAATTTGGTTATAAGCGATGTTTCACGTGGAGTAAGTACTAGATCATCAATAAGAGACTTCATTGCTAGTACTGCCTTCATTTCACAAATTGAGCCAAAAATATTGTAGAAGCTTTTAAAGATGAATTTTGGATTTCTGCCTTGCAAGAAGAACTCAACCAATTCGAGAGGAGCCAAGTTTGGGAACTTGTTTCTAGGCCGGTAAATCACTCGATTATTGATACTAAATGGGTTTTTCGAAACAAAGTAAATGAAGATGGTTTAGTTACACGCAACAAAGCTCGTCTAGTAGCTCAAGGATACAACCAAGAGGAATGTATCGACTACGATGAGACGTATGCTCCTGTTGCGAGATTAGAATCCATACGAATGCTTTGCGCATTTGCTAACTTTCAAAATTTTAAATTGTTTCAAATGGATGTTAAAAGTGCTTTCTTGAATGGATTTATTAAGGAGGAAGTTTTTGTAAAACAACCCCTGGTTTTGAGAATCACAAATTTTCCGACCATGTTTTCAAGCTCAAGAAAGCGCTATATGGCCTCAAACAAGCCCCTAGAGCTTGGTATGAACGGCTAAGCAATTTCGTGCTTGAAAAAGGTTTTTTAAAAGGGAAAGTTGACACTACACTTTTTATAAAATCTTTCATAGACACTATTCTCTTAGTACAAATTTACGTGGATGATATTATATTTAGTTCTACTGATGAAACCCTCTGTCAAGATTTTGCCAAGTGTATGCAGACCGAGTTTGAGATGAGCATGATGGGGAGCTCAATTACTTTTTTGGACTGCAAGTCAAACAAACGTCAAATGGAACTTTCATCTGTCAATCAAAGTATACAAAGGACATGCTGAAGAAATTCGAGCTTGACAACGTCAAACCAATCAGCACTCCAATGACTACTACAACTAAACTAGAACCAGATGATAGCGGCAAAACTGTGGATCAACGTAAGTATCGAGGTATGATAGGCAGTCTACTTTATTTAACTGCTAGTCGCCCTAATATTATGTTTAGCGTTTGCCTGTGTGCTAGATATCAAGCTAATCCTAAGGAATCACACATGACTGCTGTTAAGCGTATCTTTCGGTACCTTAAGGGTACGGTTACAGTGGGCCTATGGTATCCCAAGTCAACATCATTTGACCTCATTGGTTACTCTGATGCTAATTTTGCCGGATGCAAGGTCGACCGTAAAAGTACGAGCAGCACGTGTCATTTATTAGGAAAGGCTCTAGTCTCTTGGTTTAGCAAGAAGCAGAATTCTGTCGCACTATCCACAACAGAAGCTGAATATATTGCAGCTGGTCCTTGTTGTGCATAAATTCTGTGGATGAAGCAAACCCTTGAAGACTATAACTTATCGTTTATGCACATTCCTATATTTTGCGACAACACTAGTGCTATAAATCTCACTAAGAACCCCATATGTCACTCACGCACGAAGCACATTGAAATACGTCACCATTTTTTGCGTGATCATCAGCAAAATGGCACTATTAACTTAGAATTTATTGACACCGATCATCAGCTAGAATATTTCTTTACCAAACTTCTATCCGAAGAGCGTTTTAACTTTCTTTGTCGTAAACTAGGAATTTTGGATGAAGCTGTTATTCATTAAAGTAACCTACGTAAATATCGATTATGTCTTGATTCTTTATGATGAACTTGCCATGGGTACAAGCCGAAAGGGTCCTTCTGACAACAAGGCATAAAAGCCTAAGCGACACGGTGTACTAGTCCTCAGGACTACCGCTAGCTAGGATCCGGTCCCTGCAGCTACCCCATGGCAACTTCAAAATATTGAATTGGGGCATATTTCCTTGTTTATTACATGGTCTACTTTTATTTATCACATTCAAAATTTCAAACTTCACTTTGATTCAGAGTTACATTTTTTTTCTGCTATTCGCTACTTGGTTTTCTCTTTTTATATCTTGCATCCGTGTATATATCTTTGTATATTACATGGTCTACTTTTTATATTTTTTCCATCTACTTATTATTTTTGTCTTTCTTACTTGATCAAATTTCTTCTCTAGCCTGATTTCTGTTCTGGTACCATAAACCAGAATTCGGGTCGAACTCTGCCTTACCCAGAGTTCGGGCCGAATTCGGTCTGGCTGTTCCAGAACCGAAAGCAGCCTCAGCCGCTGATCATATTGTGATCCAATGGTCCACATTTGCTCCGACCATTCGAACCCCTACACTAAAAACCGGGTTCCCCTCCTCTCTCTCCTCCATTGCCACCTTCCTAACTTCTCCAAACTATTTTTCTCCAAACCTTAACCCTAGTTCTTCCTTCCTAGAGCATAATTCTTCTCAAAACTCAAGGAGAAGGATTCTCTCACCATTCTCCTTCATCTTTCATCACCAAATTGAGGTATATTTTCACACTTCTCTCCATCTACAATTCCTCAATTTTTTTTATTATTTCATGGCTCCCAAGTTGTTCAATAGGGGGAAGAGACTTCGAACCGAGGGTGCGTCCTCTTCGAATGCTCCTCCTCGTGTTGAACCACCCGTTGAATAACCCAATCAGCAACCCATTCACCCGTTGTTCAACCCACCTCGTCCACTCGACCCCAACACGTATGATGACTGGATATTTGTATCACTTGATGCTTCCAATGAATGGTTTAGTGATTTTCGGTCACGTCCGGTATATGCGGATCATCCTATAAATTTTACTATATTTTCTCAATATGATTCACTTTTTCATGATCTTTGTCTTGATGAACTGTCACTACCAATTCGGTTATATATCTCAATGCCATACAAATGTTTTACTGCAACCTTACTCACAATGATACACATATATTCTCACGGGTTGCGGGCATTGATATTTCTTTTGATGATTTCGACTTGGCCGAACACCTTGAACTCCCGGAGCCAAACTCATGGGAAAAACTTGTTGAAGCTCGAAATTCCCGATGGGTCATCCCTAGAAAGCTTTAAGGACGACTTGTGTACCCCTAACACATGTCCTCGTAAGCTTCTCGCCAAGTTTATCAATCCTTACTTTTATGAACTTCATCGGATCGTTTTTAACACGATTCTGCCCAAAGCAGGATCGACCGATGAGGTTACATACTATAAAATCTCTGCTTTGTATCACCTCCATTTTCATGTTCCTTTTAATCTTTCACGTACCATGATGGACTGGATGATTAATGCTAGGAAGAAACCAAGGTCCTTGGTTTATGCTCTTTATCTTCCTATGCTCTTTCGTGCTTTTTGTGTACCTCTTGATGAGTGCTAGTTCCTACCTGCCCCTGCCTTCCTCTCTAAGGCACGGCAGCTTCAGGCAGCAGTTGGCTCACCTGTTGTGTCTGAGCACTCTGACGATGAGCCCGACGCCCTCCTCTTGGACAGGATCCTCCTCCTCCTCCTGCTACTCTTGAGTCACTCCAGACTATGCTCCGCGATCGATTCACCTTAGAGGATGATCGCTGGACTCAGCTTGACTACCGGACTACCTTGCAGATGAGTGCCATTAGCAACTCACTACACGATATTCGGTACTCTATGTCCCGGCATCCTTCTATGCCTTTTCCCATGGAGCGGGACCCTGCTCGCGATGGATACCGTATCGATGACCCTTGGGTTATCCGCTACCTGGATCCGGATGCGGCTTTCGTGGACCCTCGTCGTTCATTCACTGATCCATCCGACGACGGTGGGCCTTCACGAGCTCGATGATGGATATAGATTTCTCTTTGCTGCTGCTGCTGAGGATCGTAGTTTATGCTTTTCTGTATTTTTAGTTGATGTCGTTGTTTTTGTTTCTGCACTTTGGTTGTACTAGAACTCATTATGTGACTCTTGGAGACATTTTATTCTGCAGTTTCTCATTTTTATGCAGTTTATCATTCTTATTTTTGGTGTGCTTGCCATTCATTATTCTGGTTGTTTGATAACTGACAAAAGGGGAAGAAATATTTTAATATATTCATATTATATTATCATATTTTTTGTGTATCTGTGCTTTGGAAAAAGAATATTGTTATCAGGACTACAGGCAATGTTTACGGGAGAGCTATTGCTAGCTGCACCTATTACGGAGGAGCTACGCTATTTTTTAAATGTGTCCAGGTATGAATATTGAATATACAAATATCATTTTGTCAATTATCAATATGGGGGAGATTGTTAACACAAAATTACAGTCAACCATATATTGATACAATTGACAACATGATACTTGTAATATTTCAATACGACACATGAAAACTGAATTCGGTACAAGCCAGACGACAGCTCGCACCTGCAAAGCTTCATAAATTTGAGTCTGTATTTTATACTTTATTTGAGTCTAGATTTATGTAAACTGAGCTGTGCTGAGCATTTTGAGACTTAGACTATACCTATACCTCAAACCAAAAGCCCCACTAAACATCCAAATAGACCATTGGCCCATTTGACCTATTCTGTGCTCTGAAGACAGAGTTCGGGCCGAACTCTGCCTCCTAAATTCCAGGACCCTAATTTTTAGGGTTGGCTGGATGCAAGTTGTCCAACGGCCAAATTTTTGAATATTTCAACCAGAATTCTGGCCGAATTCTGCCTGTATGGTATCCTATAAATAGGCCATGAATTCTTTCACTTTGAATCATCCAATCTTCTCTTCTCTTCTCTTCTCTCTAAAGCCTTATACAAGCCATACCCTTCTCATCTACTAGCCACAAGCTCCTTAAGCCTCAAAGTGCTCAGTACTTTTCAGTTAGGAGTTTGTGCAAGAGTTCAAGAAGTCGCTTGGAAAATTCCAAGCATTGCCACTGCGATCGCTGTAAGAAGTTGACGTGCTCTTCTGAAGAAAAGGCACGGTGTGTAACTACTATTTCACAAATAGTGGATTTAATCCTGAGCTAGAGTTCTCAGGCCTGGACTAGTCCTCCACGAGGAAAACCAGGTTAAAATCGGCTGTGTTTGCGTATGCTTTCTTGCTCTTTACTATTTTCGCATTTACTCTGATTATTTTCTGTTGTGAAAGATTTTAATTTTTAATTGGACATTATTGTCATAAACTCTATTCACCCCCCTCTAGAGTTGCCTATTTGTTCTTCACGTCTCACTGACCGACGATTGCCGTTGGCGAAGATGAGGATGTCGTCGGCGAAAGCGAGGTGGAAGATGATAGGACAGCCACTGGTATACCGATAATGCGAGGCTCTGCTGTTGGAAAAGTGCTTCACCAAATTGGTACTAAGCAATTCCGCCGCTAGTATGAAAAGAATAGGCGAGAGTGGGTCGCCTTGGCGCACCCCCTGGAAGCTCTAAATGCCGGCATGGCCACACCATTAATCACCGGGGACAACCAAACATCACTGACGGATCCCCAGAGGATGTTGATGCACTTATCGGAAAAACCCATATGGCGAAGAACCCAAATGAGATGCTGCCAGTCCAAGCGGTCCTAAGCTTTCTCCATATCAAGCTTTAAAGCAACGTTCCCTCCCCGATTAGGCTCGTTGATATCGGAGATTAGCTCTTGCGCAAGCAGAATGTTCTCTGAGATGTTGCGGTTCTTGACGAAGCCACTTTGCTCTTCGAATATCAACTTTAGAAGGAATGAGGCCAAGCGTGATAAGAGAACTTTGGAGATGAGCTTATTGAAGAAGGAGCAAAGGCTAATCGGCCTATAGTCGGCGAAACTTGACGGGTTGTCGTTCTTCAGAATAAGCACCAGGAGTGTACTCGCGATAGCCTTCAGATAGTGTACACTCTGGCGTTGCCCGCCTCGACCAGATCATATTTAACGAAGTCCCATGCCGCACGAAAAAACCTTCCTTTGAAGCCATTCGGGCCGACTGCACTGTCGGGGTCCAGTGACTGGATGGCATCCCAGAGCTCTGCTTCCATAATGGGAGAACAAATAATGGAATTATCCTCCTCCGTGACCCGCCTTTGGATACACGAGAGGAGGTTAGGATCCGGACTAACCTGAGTTTTGGCGTCTAGCCTGTTGTAGAACTCACTAGCCGCTGATCCAATGTCGGCGGGATCGGTGAGCACCCTCCCCGTGTGATCTGCCACCTGATGGACCGATAGCCTCGTCCGTTTGCTCTGAACGCACGCATGGAAGAATCGTGTGTTGCGGTCGCCCTCGGCGTCCCAACGAAGTCTCGCTTTTTGCCTCCAAAATTCAGTTTTTGCGAGAAGGGTGCGGCAAAGGGTGTCCTGAGCATCCTGGAGCGCTTGACCATTTGTTGTGGATGGAACACGATTGAAGGCTTCGCCAAAGCCGCCGTCGACTCTACATTTCGCGCCTCTTGGAAAATGTCCTCGAAGGCGGAGCGACTCCAAATGGTCAGGGCCCTGCTAGTGTCGTGGAGTTGATTGACCAGCCGAGTTAGCGAGTTGGGGTGATGGACGACCTGCCAAGCACCTCAAGCAGTGTCGAGGAAGTCGGAGTGGTTAGCCCAAAAGTTCAGGAATTTGAACGTTTTGAGGCGGGGAGACGCATCGAAGGAAAATTGGAGTAGGAGGGTGCAGTGGTCGGATTCCAACCTGCTGAGATGAGTAACGTGGTTGCGACTCGTCCGAAGTAGCCAATGGTGACTCGCCAAGACCCTGTCGAGCCTCGACCATTGGGTGTTGGGGTCACTGCGGTTGTTAGTCCAGGTATGAGGAGAGCCGGAGAAGGGGATTGGAGAAAGGAGGCCATCCAGAATAAATTGGTTGAATTCAAAAGTCGAACCCCCATCCGCCATAAGTCCCCTGCAGCGTTCCGAAGGAGAGGTGATGGCGTTGAAGTCGCCTCCGACTAGCCCAGGCCTACCCGCCAGATTGAGCTCGAGAAGAGTCTCCCAAAGATCCCTTCTCTGGATCTTGTTAACATGACCATACACCGCCGATATGAAGAAGTGGAAGGAGAACTGGTTAACTTCGATAGTGACTTCTTGTTCAGTAGCAGATATAAGACGGGCCTCCGCCACCTTGCCAACAAACACCCAAATGTCGTTTATGTTAGGGGCTGTTTGGATAGATCTAATTCTTTGAAAGTGTGAAAGTGGTACTTACGTCATGATGAGTTGCAGTTGAAAGTGTGAAAGTGGCACTTTTCAAAATATATTTGGATGTAGTACGTTTTGTCTCCTGCAAGTGAAAGATGGTTGTTGAAAGTGGAGAAAAAATAGTTCGTTGTTTGGATGGTTTTTGAAAGTAGATATTGGGAGGTTAAAAATATGATAACCCTTAACTAAATTAATTACCATAATAAAAAAAATGCACTATCATAATTAAATTAATTACCATAATTAAACAATTAAAATTGTAATATTTGTTGAAAGTTAATTATCATAATTAATTTAAAAAACTAAATTGATCATTATAATTGGAATACATATTAAATTAATTACTATAATTGAAGGAACAAACAATTAATTGCCATAATTAAATTAAATTAATTTTTATTAACTACCAATACATAAGGAGAGATTTTTTCCATTCGGTTCCAGACTCTTCTCTGTCCATTTCTCTTCTCTACACAATAATACTTTGTTGTTGTTGTAGGTTTGAAGTTGTATTACAGTTGGTTGTCTTAATGATAAGTTACAGACCCTCTAGCATCTATTATTTCTATTTGTGTCTATTAACTGAAGTACTATTATTGTAGTTTTTGTATATTAAAGGAAGAATTACTATTATTTGTAGTTTTCGGTCTATTAATGAAGAATTATGGTTTTGAAGTTAATATGATATTATGAACATTCAAGTTTTATAATAAAATGTGTACACATTAAGTATTAAAGGTAAAAATTTAAATAAAACAATTCATAACTTACGCATGATTAACACATACAAACTTAAGCTATATTTATGAGTAATTGAGAGGTGTACACTTGCTAAAATATACTAAAGAAACTAAAATAAAAATTGAGAGGTGTAAACTTGCTAAAATATAATCAAAAATAAAATAAATATAAATTTCATAAGTTAGTGACATTGAGCATAACTTTGAGAATGAGGCGAGTCAAGAATTAGGTTAAACCAACTATTTTGTGCTCATAGTTAATGAGAAAAAACATATAAAGTATACTACTTTTAGAGATAAAACTAAATAATAATATTATAAATTTCATAATTTATGCAAGATTGGCTGTTTTATAATTAAAATTAGAATATATATTCAAATTTATAATTAAAATTAAAATGTATATAAACGATGAGTAATTGAGTGAAAGAAGTTCAAGTTTTATAATTAAAATTAGAATATATATTCAAGTTTATAATTAAAATTAAAACGTATATAAATTTTATGAGTAATTGAGTGATGTATCATAACTTTTAGAAGCCTCATCAAGAATTAGGGTGAACCAACTATTCAGTACGGGTGAGCATTGGGTTAATTCGGTTCCAACCGAACCGAATTAGTGAAAACTGAATAACCGAATTCATGAAAAATAGAACCAAAATCGAACCAAAATATGTCCTAACCGAACGAAACCGAACCGAATTAGATTGGTTCGGTTATTCGGTTTTATCGGTTGGGTTTGACTTTTTTTAATGTTAAGTATGTAAAAAGTTGCACTTATTAATTTTTCCGTTCTTGCCTGATTGTTCTGTTCTTGGTTCTTGCCTCATTCACAACTACCATCGTTACGAAAATGAACTTGGATTTAAATATGAAGAACAATTTGCCAAAACATCATTTGTGATGCATATTACTTCCATTTGCCGAAGTGAACATAGATACGAATTCTCATTTCATGGCTCTCTACCAAAACAATTCCATCTGCCGCTGAACATGGATAAAATGAATTCGCACTTCATGTCTCTCGTATACATGAGATGAGATTCCGTACATGACGCTCATGTTGAAAACAATTGGTGGTATGATTGTGCTAGTTCCTCATTGACTGCAGTGAAAAGAAAAATTCTTAAGGGATTTGCCAAGCTAAAATAAAAATGATATGATTGATTCAGTATAAATTTACTTCAAAAGAAGAACAATCAACCTTCCAAATTTTGGCAACATATATGGGCAGATTTAGGCTTTATGAACTTCGTAACCAAATCTGAAACCAAGAACAGAATAATGGGTTCTTAAGAATCGAAACCCGACCCGTTAAAATCCGAACCAAATTCCTTATTCGGGTCAGTTCGGATCGGTTTTCGGTCTGAAACCAACTAGTGCCCACCCCTACAACAAACTATACTAACAAGTTGTGTTAACTTATTCTTTTTGTATCCGCTGTACCCGCAAAATCATAGTCTGTCCCGTCTCATTTAAATTTAAATTGTTTAGTTTTCTCCAATATATTTTAAAACTAATAATCTAATTTTGACCAACATATTAATATAATTGATATATGTCACTAAAGAATATAGGGTTACGTGAAAGATACTATATATATATATATATATATATATATATATATATATATAATTTAGACATAATTGTATGCTTATGTAAATAATTTATGTACAATTATTTGTTGGTAGTTATTATTATTGTACCATAACAAAGTAATGAGGAAAACATATAAAGTGTATGCTAGACATAATTATGTGATGATAAACTGAAAATTATTGATTAGACTATTTTGTCCCATGTGAATCATTATATGAATATCAATTTAAGTAAGATATTTTCTTATAAGGGTTAGTTATATAAAACCTTCCTATTGTTGCAATAATCAAATTTCACCATTAAATGAATATATCAATTTAAGTAAGATATTTTCTTAATAAGGGTTAGTTATATAAAACCTTCCTATTGTTGCAATTATCAAATTTCCCCTTAAAGTTATTTGCCCTCCCAACTCTACGCTTGTGATCAAACATTTCACCATTCGTAGTAATCTGTACGATTATGATACATACATAGTATATCAGTACGGTATATATATATATACAAAGAATATATATATATATATATATATATATATATATATATATATATATATATATATATATTCTTTTCTTTTCTTTTCTTTTCTTTTTTTATTTTTCTTTTTTTTAAATCCGTTACCTTTATTGAAAAAAGAGGGTAATGAGTACATCCGACCTCATGGTAACAAGCATAAAGAAAGAAAATACAAGAAAATCACTACTCTAAAGCCCAATGCGGAATAGTCGGAAGATGATGGCAGCCCGGAAAGCGACTTCTGAAACTGTCGCTTCACCTCCCGAACCAAGAAATCAGAACCAGCACTACGCCCCTCGTCGCGATGCTTGTTCCGGTTCTTCCAAAGCACCCATATGATCGCCCCGACCAAAGATCTCCTATGGTGACTGTCCTGACCCCGCCACCACCTTTGAAGAAAAGGTAGAAAATCTCTATGCATCCGTGCCTTAAAGAAATCCCGAAAGACAGACCAAACCGTCATAGCATGATCCCCGTTGAAGAAAATATGCTGAAGGGTCTCCCCATGCCCATCCTGACAGCAATGACACCTGGAAGCCAGATGGAATCCAATCTTTTGAATGTTGTCATCAGTGGGTAGCCGGTTGTGACAAACCCGCCACATCAGAATGCTCCACTTCGCCGGAATACACTTGCCCCATATATTAGAAAATAAAGATGATGTAGGGTGGGAGATCCGGCAACACCTCCATGCCGAGGCCAGCGAGAAAGATCCTTTCCGCTCACCCCAGACCAATGAATCAGGAACCGAAGAACAAGACAGAATAGCCACTCTGAGCCGCGTCGCTGCCTCTACCCCAAACTGCTCCAAGAACATAGGCAAATCCCACCCAGCGTCTGTCCAAACGAACGGATAACCGGACCACCATTGTCAGAGTTCCTCGCCCTAGAATCTCGGATCTTCCTTCCCCTATCCAATAGAGCCCTCACAGTCACCGGACGATGAGGAAGAAACACCCTCCTCCCGGCCAATCTGGCCGACCTCCGAAGCTCCCCGGTGCTACCATCCAGCGAAACCCCGCACCGCGGGGAGCACCTGACGCTACGACGCCGTCGAATCAACACTCTCCCCCCCAACTCGGTCCCCCATGCTGGACGAAAAGTGACCCGCCTGGCCGAAGGCACCCGGCTCCATCTTCTGGGTTCGCCGTCGCCCCCGAGTCCGTCTCCCCGTTCCGGGCCTGGTCCCAGTAGCAACTCCCTCATCCGACGGAATAGCAACGCTACCCAACCGAGGTCCCCCCGGAAGCCATGCTTCGCACCTCGCTGAGCCCTCACCACGCCCAAGTCTGAAAGAAATATACGGTTCCGCCAATTTCCTCCCCCGCAAAATCCGTCGCCAAATATGGGAGCACTTGGAAGTCATAAACGCATCGCATTGATGACGCTTACGAAAATATTTCGATTTAAGGAGCTCCGCCCAAAGGCCCTTCCCATGCCGCAACTTCCACTATAACTTCATAGAAAAGGCATCCATAATATCATTCAGACACTTGATCCTGAGGCCTCCTTCGAACTTAGTCCGAGTAACGTACCGCCACGCCAGCCAACTCCTCTTAGCAACCCCATCCTTGCTACCCCAGAAGAAAGCCGCAAACATTCTCTCAATCGCCCTGAGAACGGCCCGGGGTGGACAACATGCTGCCAATGTATACATAGGGATAGATGAAAGAACATTCTTAATAAGGACCAGCTTACCCCCAGGAGAGAGTATCTTGTTCTGCCATCCCGTCAGCTTCGAACGGATTTTATCCAGCAAATAGCTAAACATCCCCGCATTCCGTCTCCCGCACGTTAACGGGCAGCCCAAATAAGAAAACGGCAAAGAACCGGTACAAAATCCAAAAAGATTAGAATAGTCCGAGCACGATCCTCAGCCAATGGGGTCGCAGTATAAAAGGCAGATTTGGAATAATTAATCTTCTGACCAGATACAGCCTCATACCGATACAATACCTGCTGGAGAGCACGCAATCCAGCAATAATCCCCGAAGTAAATATAAGAATATCATCCGCATATGCCAAATGCGAGATACGTGGTCCCCCAATTGGAATATGAAATGAAGATCTCCTATTTGAGTCTTGAAGAAGCTTGAGGTTCCGAGAAAGCACCTCCGCAGCAATAATGAAGAGGGCTGGGGAGAGAGGGTCCCCCTGACGGATCCCTCTAGACCGCCGGGAAAAAATCAGTAGGAGCGCCATTGAGAAGAACCGCATACCGGGTGTCCGCCAGAAGACGATAAATAAGATCACAGAAAACCTCATTAAAGCCAAATCTCCGAAGAACCCGCAGGAGGAAATGCCAATTGACTCTGTCATAGGCCTTCTGCATGTCAAGCTTTTTTGCAACATTTCCACCATGATTCGATTCCCTCATAGAGGCCACCATGTCCTGAGCAATGATGATATTGTCAACTATCTCTCCCCCCTTAACAAAAGCACTTTGCTCCGGAGAAATAATTTTGGGAAGAAATTCCCGCAACCTGCAAGCAATAATCTTGGAAATTATCTTGTTACAGAAATTGCAAAGACTAATAGGACAGAAATCAGAAAGATTTCTTGGGTGCTCGACTTTGGGGATAAGAAATAAGAAAGTATCAGAAATGGAAACCGGAAGGCGTGCACCCAAGAAAAAAGAACCAATGGCTTCCTCCACGTCATCAGCGATAATATCCCAACAAAATGAGAAGAATCTCCCAGAAAATCCATGAGGTCCGGCTCCACTAGCCGGGTCCATTCCCCGAACAATCTCCAACAACTCCGCTATATTCGGACAACGAACAATCTCAGAGTTGTCCTCCATAGAAATGAGGCTAGGGATGACATCAAGGAAGGCGTCCTCATCTGAAATAGGCTCAGCCCTGAACAGCTTAGAGAAGAATACTGAAGCCTCCGTCGCCACCTCCGCAATAGAACCAGTTTCTGATCAATCAGCCCGAATAATTTTCTGAATACCCGCCTTTCTTTGCCTGCTCCTGGTGCACTCATGAAAAAATCGAGTATTCTTATCCCCTTCCAGGTCCCATCTCAATCTGGCTTTTTGTTTCCAGAAAGACTCCTCGACTTTGACCTTTTGCTTCAATCTGGCTACGGCCTCCATCCAGGAAGCCCTTCCCCTCTCCGAAGGATGAAGCTCATAATCCTGCTTCGCCGCCAAGGCAGCATCCTCGGCCTGACGGACCTCCTGAAAAACGTCACCAATAGTAGCTCTGCTCCATCCAGCCAGAACATGCCCCGTCGTCCGCAAACGCATGCCCAACCGCTCAAGCGCATCATAATGCCAGCATGAAGTCCACGCCCGAGCAACAACTGTAAGAAAATCCGGATGAGACGTCCAAAAGTCGAGAAAACGGAAGCCTCGACGCTGAGGGGAGGAAGCTGGCTGGCAGGATATCAATAGAGGAGAATGATCAGATTCTGCCCGATTAAGATGCTCGCAAGAGACCTGGACACCATCCAGCCAACTACCCGTCGCGAGTACCCTGTCAAGGCGGGATCCCTGCCGATCAGCCCCCGACTGACCATTCACCCAAGTATAAATGCTACCTCTGAAACCAACATCGGAGAGCCCGGCAGCCAACTGAAAGTCGAGGAAGTCCGCAATGGCCCTCGTGTCAGGAGTTCGCCCTCCAAATTTCTCATCCGGAGAAGCAATAATATTGAAGTCCCCGCCCACCCCCCAGGGCAAGCCAATGTCCCTGGCTTGGACGTCCAGAAGGTGCCTCCACATACGCCTCCTCCCCTGTCGTGTCCCTGCACCATGAACAACCGACAACCGCACCAGATCCGAAAAACAGCTCAGAGAAAGCTGCACCGTGATAGCCTGATCACAAGAATCAATACAATTGATCCCAAGACCCGACTTGCAGAGAAACCAAATATTGCCCTTATCATTGCAAAAGCTAGCATCAAAACCCAACCTCAGTTGATAAGAAAGAAGCTTAGAGGATATCACCTTGGGTTCAATAATAGCAAGAACCTGAATAGAGTTGGTCCGACACAAGGACCTGAGACAGCATAAAGTCGATCTGTTCGCCGTCCCCCGAACATTCCAAATAAGAAATTTAATCATGGACCCTCTGGGGGTCCCGCCTAACCCGGGAAGCATGTGATCGAAGAAGTCGATCCGACTGAGGTGCCATCGACTTCCTCCGCCTACCAGCCGCCTTCTTGAATGGTACCATCTGCCAGCCATCTTCCTGTCCCTCGAAAAATGAAGTGGAAGGTCTAACCTTTGGCAATGAAACCATCTCATCTCCCGGTGATGGACCATTACCCCAATCGGATAAAAAACCGTGGACGGGCTCCTCCCACACCACCAAACTGCGATCTTCAGTGTCAGAATCAGCCGCAATGACTCCCTGTCCCAGCTGGCTATGAATAATGATAGGAAGATCCGATAAAACTATAGGACCAACTCCCCGCTCAGGCCCCATCTGCCCATCCAAACTAGAACCCGGAGCGCTACGACCCCCCTACATGGACCGCCCGACATCCGACCATAAAGCCAGCTGGCCCGAAGAAGACTCCCCCACGTGCCAGGATGGCAGAACGGAACTCGCGCGATTAACATTACTCCCACGCAAGCCGGGCTGCGTGGTCCCCATGCTATCATCACGCCCCTCAACGCGCCTCCACACCTGCCGTGTCCCCTTCCCTTTCTCACGCCTTGATCGTCTCCGCCGACGACCCCTGCTACGCCCATGACCACCCACCGGGCCGTCCTCCTCTCGCACAACGCCTGGAGAAGAAACGTGGGGTTGGGCGGTCTGTCAACAACACCCACGGAAGAAGTCTCCACCTGGGGTCGACCACAAGCACTCTCAACGTGACCATGATGGCCACAAGAAACACAGTAGAGAGGGGTCCGCTCATAAACAACCGGCTGCGAACGCACACCATCAGGAAGTTGGAAGAAAATCTCCTGTTGAAGTGGTCTGCTAACATCCACTTCAACCAATACCCTGGCTACCCCCGGCCTAGAAAAGGAAGCCGTAGCCCGGTCCGTAAAGAGCGGAGTGCCGAGACCAGATGCGATGGAAAGAACCGCATTAGTATCAAACATGCAATGTGGAAGCCCGGGGAAGGCAACCCATATTGGAACTCGCGGATCCTCTCTTATCGGCGAAAAGTCCACCGAAGACCTGAATAGCACCATCGAAACCCGACCCACGAACCAGCAGTCCTTGGATCTAAGCCGAAGAAAATCGCACTCCTCATGAGGACGGATGAGGACGTGACGATCGTCTATGGCCTTAACTTCAATCAAACCCCTGAATCCCCTCGAAGCAAAGTCCTTCTTAATGGCCTCAGTCGGGAGTCTCCGCCGAGCAAACTTCCCAATAAGGTCCAAACCACATGGCGCTGTGAGGGCCTCCATATCCGTCGAGGAGAAAACGACCACCTTCCGACCGTCAACAGCAATAACTGGACGATATGATACCCTCGACGAACCGGCCGCCAATCCCGTCGCTGATCGCCCCACCACCGCTGCGGCATAACTAACCGTGCCATTCTTCCCACCTCCTGCCCCCTCGCCAAAGTCGACGCGACCGAGGGAACCTTCGGTGGCCTTACCTCCGCGTCAAGACCAGCGGAGCCCCCCCCCCCCCCCACAGCCGGGTCACCCCCCAGGCCGTCACCGCCCTCGCGAAGGCCATGAGGGGCGTAGCCTTCCGCCGACGCGCCAATGCCAGGAAGGACGGAGCCTCCCGCCGACGTGCCAGAACCAAGGTGGACGAAGCCCCCCCTCGCAGCCGGGTCACCCCCATGGCCGTCTCCGCCCAACTCACGGCCAGGAGGGGCGGATCCTCCCGCCGACGTGCCCTTGCCATGAAGGACAGAACCTCCCGCCGAAGTGCCAGTGCCAGGGGGGCCTGAGCCCCCCGCCGGACCAAACATCCGAGGGAGGACGAAACCGCCCGCCGACTTGCCAGTTCCAGTGGGAACGAAGCCCCCCCTGCAGCCGGGTCGCCCCCTTGGCCGCCTCTGCCCGCACGAAGTCCAGGAGGGGCGGACCCTCCCGCCGACGAGCCCGTGACAGGAAGGCCGGAGCCTCCCGCCGACGAGCCAGAGCCAGGGGGGCCGGAGCCCCCCGCCGGAGAAACCATCTGCTTCAAAATCGCACGGGAGAGCTCCGCAATTCACGCAGCCCTAACTTCATATAAAAACACACACACACACACACACACACACACACACACACACACACACACACACACACATATATATATATATATATATATATATATATATATATATATATATAAGTGTTTGTGTTTGTGTGTGTGTGTGGATGTGGGGGGGGGGGGGTGGGGGGTGTGGTTGGTGGTTGGGGGGGGGGGGGGCAAGCCTACATGATGACCTTGTAGATAAGGCGAAACTATGGGGGTCATCCCAATTGTTATTACGGATTCTCTGTATCGTGTGTGTATATATATTTGGTAATAAATGTTTATATATATATATATATATATATATATATATATATATATATATATACTGGAAATTGCTGTGAAATCCAATTTCGGGGTTATTTTTTATGAAAAATCCACCCGCAGGGTAGATTTTATGAAATGTCCAGAATTATGTATTTTCACGTTAAATATTCTAAGATTCCCTTTAGATGCTCTATTATCATTTTATAGTTCCAAAAATACCCCTTCGCGCAAATTTGGTCATATATATATGATTTTGATTTCAGAAATTCAGATTTGGATTGCGATTTTATTCTTCTTCTTCTTCACGAGAGATCTGAATTCTATTGTTCTCATCTTCAGCAGAGATTGCAAATATCGTTCGTTCTTCATTGTGATTTTCTTCAGTCGAACTTCGATCATCGCTCATCATCATCATCATCATCATCTTCTTCGTAGAGTGATTTGAAGTTTTTCGGCGATTAGGTCAATTGTGGAGAGAAGATCATCTTCTTGTCTTTTTATAGATCTTAAAACAAGGTGAGAGTTTAGATATGTAGAAATTCATTCATCATCTTCGTCCAGTCACAAATTTTTTGCTGAATTTGAATTTGTTATGAAGATTATTAACTGAGTAACTATTATAGAAATCTTTAATCTCGTTATTTTTGTGCGAATATAATGGCTAATATGACGGATAATGGTCAATTGTCACAGAGAAAGAGAATTCTCCATTATAATTCGACGGAGAATGACCATTCTCCGTTAGTATTGGCTGGAGAATGACCATTTCCATTGAGAATGATCATTCTCCGTTATTTTTAGACGGAGAATGATCATTCACCGTTAGTTTTTACCGGAAAATGGTCATTCTCCGTTAGTATTAGACGGAGAATGACCAGAAATGTGTTGTCCTATTTTGTGATCGCTTCTTTTTTTATGTTATCAGGGGGGGGAATGGATTCAAGCTGTTTAGTTAATCTTTGTTTCAAGAGAGACATAGTTTCCTGTCGTGTCACACATGAAAGTGCTGTGGAATTTTTAAAGCATCAAGTGTGCGATCGATGAACTTCTTTGGATCCACTTTCCTTTCGTTTCAAGTTTTTGCATTCTGATGGGACTGAACTGTACGTTGACAGTGATTTTTGGCTTCGGTCCTTGGTTGGGGGTTTCAATGGTACCCATGACGTGAGCTTTGATCTATTTATGGAGCAAGTATACCCTCCATGTTCTTCATCGACATCTTTTTCTTGTCAAAGCATTCCTATGGGACCTTCGTCTTCCTCTTCTAGTTCCTTAAGTAGTAGATGTTCTTCTACTGTAAAGGATAAACGAGTAGTAGAATTTTATGAGGGCTCAATTGAGATAGAAAAGGAAATCAGATATGTGGCACGGATCAATTACGTGCGTTGGTCAGATTTTCCTAAATGATGTTGAAGAAGTTAGGCATCCTGTTAAAATGGTATGTTTTGAATTTCGTCATCCATTCCATATTTTAAAATCTGAGCCGAGGAGGTACACTGTTTGCTGTAAGAATTACAAGACCCATGCTTGTTTGTGGAGCTTCCATGCTACATCTATTTCAAAAGATAATCAAATTTTTTAGGTGAAGAGGTATGTGGGAGAACACAATTGTGGAGCTGGCTATATGGATAAAGGTAATCTAGTTGTTCCAGCAAAGTTTGTGAAAAGTTTGGTTAGTGACATTGTTCGGATGGATCCTAAAAAGTTGGCAAAATCAGTTGTTGATGAATTCAAGGTTGACTACGGTTTATCTCTTACCTACGGGCAGGCATACCATGACAATAGGTTGGTGCACAAAGAAATGTACGG
The DNA here is from genome assembly GCA_029216955.1 of Iris pallida. NCBI lineage: Eukaryota > Viridiplantae > Streptophyta > Magnoliopsida > Asparagales > Iridaceae > Iris > Iris pallida. Next base: position 10,382 of record JANAVB010001322.1, on the reverse strand, counting down.
AGATGATGTTAGGGCTTACAGCGACTTGTGTTGGTATGTCGACAAGGTAAAGGAAACCAATACTGGTTCCGTTATCGACTTTCAGAAAGATGATACGTCAATGAGGTTTCAGCGACTTTTTTTTTCATATGGGACTTACGTCGAAGGCTTTCAATATTGTCGTCCGATGCTATATTTGGATGCGACTTTCCTTACAGGGAGGTTTAGAGGGTGTTTGATGTCCGCTACAGTGAAGAATGGTAACCAACAGTTCTACCCTATTGCCTACGGTATAGTCTCGGACGAAGATGGCGACAATTGGAAATGGTTCCTTAAAAATCTCATGAATGTTGTTGGATGTAGTAGGCATATCGTTTTTCTTTCAGATCAAGGCACCGGTTTAGTTTCTGAAGTTCCCAAAGTGTTCCCTACTGCTTACCATAGCTATTGCTATTATCCAATGAAGAATAACATACCGCTAAAGAAGAAAGAAAATGAAAGAGTGTATCCGCATGTACTTGAAGCTTAGAGGCAAGCAGTATATGCTCTAACTCCAGGTGTGTAAATGAGACAGATATATGCAGCTTTTCTGTGCATTCTCCTTTATTTTAACAAGTAAAATGAACATTCTCCGTGTAAATAGCACGGAGAATAGTATTCTCCGTGTTGCCTAGAACGAAGAATGTTCGTTCTCCGTTTTAAAATACACGGAGAATGACATTCACCGTGTCATTTAATACGGATAATTCTATTCTCCGTGTATTTAGAACGGAGAATACAATCCTCATGCGTTCTAATACGAGGATGACCATTCTCCGTGATTTTAACACAGAGAATGGCATTCTCCGTATTTCTATCACGGAGAATGGTCATTCTCATGTGTTTTAACACTTGGAAAGACCATTCTCCGTGTCACTTAACACGGAGAACGACATTCTCCGTGTCACTTAACACGGAGAATGACATTCTCATGCGTTTTAACACTCTCATTATCACCCTCCGTGTCATTCTCTGTTTAAAAATACACGAAGAATGACATTCTCCGTGTTAAATTAAACGGAGAATGACCCCTGTTTTTTCATGTGCTTGTTCCTTGATTTCTATCTTTATTAATTACTTTTTTTTTTCTGTACAAAGGTGGGTATAAACAAGCAACTAAGAAGATTTATGATTTGAATTGTGGTCATGTTGTGAAATGGATGGATAAACAAAAGCTTGAAAATTGGTCAAATGCATTTTTTCTGGGATGTAGATACGACGAGGTTGCTTCTAGTTGTGCAGAGTCATTCAATTCATGGATAAAGGCTGAGAAGAAAATGCCTATTTCATCACTTGTAAATGTCATCCGAGTGAAGATGATAAAGATGATTTCGGATCGCCACAAGGATTCAAGTGATTTCAATAACATATTGACTCCATACGCCGAGAATATTCTGAAGTAGCTTACAAATGATGGCATGTCTTATAGGGTATATCGGTCTGGTGATTTCGAGTTTGAGGTGATGGCAGATACTTCCTCTCACTTGGTGAATCTTCTTGATTGGCATTGTAGTTGTCGTAGATGGAAGGTATATGGATTCTCATGCAGCCATGCAATCCAATGCATCAGATTTGGTTCAGAAAAATCCGTCTACGATTTTGTGGAGTAATATTGGACATCAGATTTCTACCAAAAGCTATATTCATGTGCTATTCGTCCAGTTCCAGATTCTGGAAAACAGTTTGAAAATAATTCAACTGATTTGGTCCTACCCCCTGTTCCGAAACGGGGTCCGGCCGACCAAAGGCGGACCGTTATAAGAGCAATTATGAAAACAAGGGAAAAGAGAAGAGGAAGATGAGGTGCCATAATTGTCTTGAATTAGGTAATCACAATCGCAACACTTGCCCTCTTTCCCCACGTGCTTCTACGGTGGTCGAGGAGGCAGCACCCCCTCATTAATACATATACATATATTCTTCCTTTTATATAACTGTTTTTAATACATTTCTTACAATTTTGATATCAATGGTGCTATTTTGAAGTCTGTTATATCTAATGTTTCACAGTTTTTGAATGCATAATGGCCATTCTCCGTCATTCTTACACAGAGAAGGTCATTCTCCGTTTCAAATTACACGGAGAATAACATTCTCATTCGTTCTAACAATGAGAATGCCATTCTCCGTGTAGTTCGACACGGAGAATAACATTCTCCGTTTTAAATTACACGGAGAATGAACATTTCCATGCATTTTAATACTTAGAATGTCATTCTCCGTGCTAGATTAACACGTAGAATGAGATTATTCATTTCAAATTACACGGAGAATAGAATTCTCATTCGTTTTAACACAGGAAATCCATTCTCCGTGTAATTCAAGACGGAGAATGAGATTCTCCGTTTCAAATTACACGAAGAATAACATTCTCATTCGTTTTAACACTGAGAAATCCATTCTCCGTTTTAATTTACATGGAGAATGAACATTCTCATGCGTTATAACACTGTAAATGACATTCTCCGTTTAATTCAACACGGAGAATGATATTCTCCGTGGTTAGGTAAACGGAGAATGACATTATCAGTGTAATTAAAATAGAAAATGCCATTCTCCGTATTAGATTAACACGGAGCATGAACATTCTCCGTGTAATTTAACACGAAGAATGAACATTCTCATGTGTTTTTATTATAGAAGACACCGCAGATGTTACAAAATATACATACAGAGAAAAATGAAATTCAAACAGAAGTTATAAAAAGAAGTTCTTTTATTAATATGTGTTCAAAGGATCTATTATAGATTCAGAAAGACTAATACTGTTCTTCTACAAAGGATGTATTACAAAGACTCATATTGTTCTTAAAGAAAGCATCTATTACAAATTCAGAAAGGCCTAAAGAAGTATACAAGAGGGTTTATCTTCACAGAAGTGCAACCCTTATTCTTCTTGGTGCACATACTGAAAGATTGATCTCCATCGAAGCGTATTCCTCCTTTCTTGTATGTGCAACCCCGAATGCCCGAATGAGCAGGACAGAGCACAACCTGTGGCTCTTCCGGCATAACGGAATGCTAGACCGTTACTGAGAAGGGCATATCATGACCCCCAACTTTTCGATAAAGAACGAGGACTGCCAAGATGTTGTTCAGTTTCGAACAAAGTGTTCCAATGTATCTCGAGATTCACTACTACGTGTTCTTCTACAAGGACATAACTACTTTGAACGAAGAGATCCACAGCCAACAGCCAACTGATGGCAGACCATTCTCCTCTTAAAGCTAAGTCAGGGTCGTACATAATTGGAATGCTATGAAGATGTTGGACACATGCGGGGCACGACTGCAGGGGTGGAAGACGAAGCTCCTCTCTCACGCAGGCCGGAATGTACTCATTAACTCCACTCTAAGTTCCATGCCAATCTACTACATGGCTACACACAAAATTCCCAAATGCATGACGTCGAAGATTTCACAGTTGCAAAGGATTTTCTGGTGGGGGCACGACATGGAGGAGAGAAAGCTTCATTTCTTGGCTTGGGACAACTTTACCAAGCCTAAGAGAGTAGGAGGGCTGGGCATCCGTAACCCAGAGTGGGTCAACAGCGCCCTCATTAGCAAGCTCCTTTGGCGCTTCCTTGAGAACCCTGAACACCTATGAGTCCGCCTCCTGAGAGGAGTATACCTGCAAAATAGATCCATCTAGTCGATTCCTAAATCGGATCGAGCCTCACCAATGACCCTTGGATCATGGGCGGACAAAGAAGCGCCAAAAGAGCCTAATGGACATCCGTAATATAATGGCAGACAAAGTCTACTGGAGGATCAGGTGCGGCTGGGTTAGCATCCTCGACGACCCTTGATCCCATCCCTTCCTGGTTTTCGAATTACAGGGATAGAGTTGCCGACGGATGGGCCTCGGTTGGTCCGTGACCTGATGAATACTCATACTAGAACCTGGGATCAAGCACTGATCCACTCCCTACTTCCCCCCATGGAGGCAATGGCAATAACTGCCATCAACCTTCGAGAAGGTGACAGACTGAACATTCTTACGTGGACATGCTCGAGCAATGGAGCTTTCTCCTCCAAATCCCTCTATGAAACTATCAAACTTCAACAACCGGGATGCGCCTCCATGAACAGTGACAACGACTTCTGGAGTCGGTTTTGGCTGATAAAGGACATGTCTCCCCGTATCCAAATCTTAATCTGACGTCTACTGAAGAAGGCTCCCCACCTCCTCGTCAACATCAATAAGAGGATACCATCCGTAAGTAGTCGTTGCCCTTTCTGTGGCCTCCATTATGAAGAAGAGCTGGACCATCTCCTTCTCCATTGCCAAATTTCTCGAAAGGCTTGGTTTGCCTGTCAGCTGGGGTTGAGAATAGAGGAGCACTTCACGACCCGCGAACTCTTCAGTTGGCTCATAAACCACAACTCAATCGAAGCCTTCAAACTGGGTTCGGTCATGCTATGGGCAATTTGGAAAGTCAGATGCTCTTGCATCTTCAACCAAACCACCCCATCTTGTGCGTCGATTCTCAAACATGCAAGCGTTGGATTGTACTACTCCGATCCATGCCCCATGAACAAACTAGACGAGACACAAGCCCTCAGAGACGCGGCCACGAGCACCAACGGGTGGACACCGCCACCTAACGGGACCATCAAGATCAATGCTGACGGAGCTACGTCGTCCATAGCTTTCGCAGCCGCGACGGTGGCCAGGGATGATCAGGGCATCTTCATCAGCGCCAAATCTTGGGTCTTGCCATCGCCATACTCCTTGAACATCAGCTTGTTCTCAGAAGCTCATGCTATCCTTCAAGGCATCCTCCTTGCCAGATCACTCCCTGCATACCCCCCCTCGACAGTCATCATTGAAAGTGACTCCTTTACGACAGTCAGGATTCTCAAAGGAGATGAAAAAGCCTGCCCCTGGCGACTTAGACATATTCTCTACCATTCAAGAGGAAATCCCTTCCCATATAGAGATCGTTTTCCAGTTTGTTAGAAAAACGAGCAATACAGTCGCTCACAAGCTTGCCTCACATTCTCTCGCGGAGAGCTTAAGCACACTCTTCTCTCTCCCCCCTGAATGTATTGCCAATTGTATTTCCGGCGAGTCCCACAGGCAGTGTGGTGACGAGCCTGGTCTTTCTATCATGCAATAATAATACAAGGGCTTTACACTCAAAAATAAAATCAAATCTATAGAATATGTAAGATAAATTCAACAATTATTTGTTATTAATATGATAAGAATATGTCGTACATCCTCGTTATTGCTTTTGGACTGCCTGAAGACGACTCCGACTCCTAGTGAAGAGGTCGAAGAGGAGCGGAGTTAAATTGTAGGAAGTTTAATTTTAGGTAAATACCAACTATCCAATATGGTTTCCAAATGCAACACATCATTTTATATACGCTTGGTTAAAATGAACCTACGATTGTTCGGGTAATCCAACCCGTCGTTTTTTATAATTTTAGGAAAATACAAACAGTCCAATATGGTTTCCAAATCCAACCCATTATTTTATACATGCTAGAGTACATACACGGCCCAAAAATAATTTGGGCTAAAAATTTGAGCCCGACCCTTAGTCCCTATCCGTTTCATAATTGGCTAGGGCCGGGTAGACTTTTTTCTTGAGCCAGCCTGTGGGCCATCGGCCCGGGCCCTACCCTACCCATTATCATCCCTACGAGGCAATAAAGAAACAATCGTTCTTACTACGAAGTCAAGATTTGAAATGTGTAGCATAGCCAAATGGAAGACAAGAATTTGAATAACCTACACCAAAGTTTAAAGACTTTGTTGTTATTGTAGGTTTGAAGTTGTATTACAGTTGGTTGTCTTAATGATAAGTTACAGACCCTCTAGCATCTATTATTTCTATTTTGTGTCTATTAATTGAAGAATTACTATTATTGTAGTTTTGGTTTATTAAATGAAGAATTACTGTTATTTGTACTTTTTTGTCTACTAAATGAAGAATTATGGTTTTGAAGTTGATATCATATTATGAACATTCAAGTTTTACAGCTAAAATGTGTACACCTATTAGAGGTAAAATTTAAAAAAAAAAATCATAACTTACGCATATTAAGACATACAAACTTTATAATCAAACTTAAACTATATTTATGAGTAATTGAGAGGTATACACTTGCTAAAATATACTAAAAAAAAATGAGACGTGTACACCTAGAGGTGTACACTTTACTCAAAAATAAAATAAATACAAATTTCATAAGTTAGACGTTGAGCATAACTTCGAGAATGAGGTGAGTCAAGAGTTAGGTTAAACTAACTGTTTTGCTTACAGTTAATGTTATTTTTATCATAACAAGGTAATGAGAAAAAAAACATATATAGTATACTACTTCTAGATATAAAACTAAAGAATAATATTATAAATTTCATAATTTATAATTTATGCAAGATTGACACCTAAGAAGTTCAAGTTTTATAATTAAAATAAGAATATGTATTCAAGTTTATAATTAAAATTTAAATGTGTATGAATTTTATGAGTAATTGAGTGAAAGAAGTTCAAGTTTTATAATTAAAATTAGAATATATATTCGAGTTTATAATTAAAATTAAAATGTATATAAATTTTATGAGTAATTGAGTGGTGAAAAATTGTTAAAATATACACACACACAAAATTAAAAATAAATATAAATTTCATAAGTTATTGATAATGATCATAACTTTTAGAAGGAGGCTGAGTCAAGAAGTACGGTGAAACAACTATTTAGCTTAGCACACAAGATCCCTATTGAAAATTGCTAACTAATCTTTTTGTACCCACTCCACGCGCTGCAAGTTTATAGTATGTCCTGTATAATCTTTATTTGGCTATACTGTAAGAATTTATGTCCCACATGTTAATACAAATTGATATAATGTAAGAATTTATGTCCCACATGTTAATACAAATTGATATAATGGTTAATGAATTGTATTTTTTATGGGAGGAAATATATTATTGGAATATAGGAAAGAGTCCTCTCTCACACCTTAGCAAATAGACACCCATTTGTTGTCTAAAAACATTTTTTGGAGGGACATACTAAATCATTGGATACACCATTTAGATGGATATAAAATAAGTCTTGTTGTTCCTAATCAACAAAATTCATAATTGTCTGATTCCCAAAGTAAAACGCTTAAAGTTAAGAAATTAAGGTACACATTTAAGATTCTGCATTAAGATTTATATTTTGTGAAAACATGATTTCCAAAATTATTGTTTACATGTGGTATCAGAGCCAAATTGTGGAATCATGTCTTTGCCAACTTTATTTGCAGAAGAACAATTTATTTTGGTTGTTTTATTATTATAAATTAATATGCATGATTTTTTTAGTGTAAAATTGTTATTGTGTTGTCACCAAAGTGGTCTCATAACATTATGTTTATACCCGTAGATGCTTTATGCCTAGATTACTTTTCATATTATTGTGGGTATTTTAAAGTTTTTACTGATCACTAGATATATAATATTACCCAAAGGTGAATAATTATTTAGTGATTGATGAATAAGAAAATGATAAATTACATGTGTTTTATTTGTGTATGCATTGAATATCCACAAATAACATGTGTACTCAAATATACAATATAATTTTATCAATTAGTGTAGAAACTAAAAGCATCATTATGAAAATGTAATATTTCATGTTTTTGGCCCAAAGGTAATGCATAAAAATATTTTAATTATTTTATGTTAAATTCAAAGCACTAATAAGTATGTGTTATAATATTGCAGTATCATCGTCCTTTTCACTTTATTTGATGGTTTCATCTATTCCAATGCTTACATGAATAAAATTTTCTGATTGGTCTGAACAAGTCCAATTCAACCTTAGTGTGCTTGACCTCGATCTTGCAGTCCAGATTGATAAGCCTCCTGATCTAACTGAGACCGGTACTGAAGCTCAAAAGGCTCTCCATAAAGCTTGGAAAAAGTCGAACAAACTCAGCATTATGTTCATGCGAATGACAGTAGCAAACAACATTAAGACTACCTTACCCAAACTGATAATGCAAAGGAATATCTCAAAATCATTAAGGATCATTTTAGAAGTGCTGATAAGTCACTTGCTGGAACACTTATGATCAAGCTTACCACCATGAAATTTGATGGAAGCGGCTCTATGCATGATCATATCCGGGAAATGATCAACATAGAAGCTAAACTCAAAAAATCTTGGAATGACTGTAGATGATACTTTTCTAGTGCAATTCATTTTGAACTCATTACCTCCTGAATATGGGCCATTCATGTTCATTACAACACTATGAAGGATAAGCAAAAAATAAATGAATTGGCAAGTATGGTTGTGCAAGAGGAAAGGGGCTCAAACAACAAGGTATCGATACAATCCATCTTACTACTCAAGAAGCAAGTAAGAATAATGGAAATAAGCGTGGAAAGGAAAATAAACGCAAAGCTTTCCAGAAAGATGGCACCAGTATTGGCAACAAGGGAAAGAAACAGAGGAATGAGAACTGTCATTTCTGCAAGAAACCTGATCATTGCTCAAAACGTAAAGCATGATTCGAAAAGAAATGTAAGCCTTTGGCTTTTATATGTTTCGAATCAAATTTAATTGATGTTTCTTCTAATACTTGGTGGCTTGACTCTGGTGCTACTGTTCATGTTTCCAAAATAATGCAGGAATATACGATCCAAACCATAAAGCCAAATGATCATTTCTTATATATGAAAAATAGAGTCAAAGTTCCTATAAAGCAATAGGAAGGTACCAATCATTTCTATCTTCAGGGTATTTCATTAATTTGTACCATTTGTACAAATAGGAATCCCCTTCCTTACATGATTTCTTCTTCATATAGATAGATATAGGATCTATGGGGCAATTACTTAGAAGTACATTTTGTGCAACAGCCCTTCCTATCTGATAGAAAAAGATCCCATGATCCTGAACCGATCTTACCTGGGATCGCAAATCCCAAGTTTGTCTATGAAGAGCTTTCAAACCTTATATGTACCTTCTATTTCCAGAAATTTAGTATCTATGTCAAAACTTGATCCACTTGGTTATGTATTCAACTTTGGTAATAAAAGTTTCAATTTATTTAATAATATTATTCACATAGGTTCTTGTATTCTTAATGATAGTTTATACAAATTCAATTTTGATTATACGTACCTTTTCAAAAACTTTTTTAACTCTGCACCTAAAGTTGAAAACAAGAGAAAATTGATGGAAGAAAATTCATCATTCATGTGGCATAAACGCCTTGGTCATATATCCAAGGAAAGAAATGAAAGATTAGTCAAGGATAAAATCCTCCAAAATTTGAATTTTAATGACTTTGATATATGCATTGATTGCAATGAGGGAAGGCAAACAAAGCACACTAAGAAAGGAGCCACAAGTACGGCGCTTCTTGAAATAATACATACAGACATATTTGGACATTTTGATGTTTCGTCATTTGGTAAAGAAAAATATTTTATCACGTTTATTGATGACTTTTCACGTTATTGTTTATTTATTTATTGCATGACAAGTCTCAAGCTATAGATGTCTAAGATATCTATATCAAGGAAATCAAAAGGCAATTAAATAGAAAAGTCAAAATAGTAAGATCTGATAGAAGTGATAAATATTAAAGAATATATAATGAATCGGGTCAATGCCCATGCCCATTTGCTAAACTCCATGAGAAACTTGGTATTTGTGCCTAATACACTATGCCAGGTACGCCTCAACAAAACGGAGTTGCCGAAAGACGCAATTGTACCTTACTTGACATGGTTAGGAGTATGTTAAGCAATTCAACCTTACCCATATCATTGTGAATGCATGCACTTAAAACTATTGTCTACATTCTAAACCGAGTTCCTAGTAAGGCAGTTCCAAAGACACCTTTTGAACTGTGTATCGGAAGAAAGTCCAGTTTGTTGGAGTCCAGTTTGGATTTGGTAATAGCATATTTATGGAGTCCAAATCTGATTAAATATTTGATTTAATTTGATTTGGATGTCCATAATTAGTGCTGGGCTATTTTAGATATAATATGATTCTTATTTGAGAGTTTCCTATTTAAGAGATCCTATTATAATCTAAAATAGTATGTTGATGGGCTATTTTAGGTGTAGTATGATTCTTATTTGAGAGCTTCATATTTAAGAAATCCTATTATGACCTAAAATAGGTTTTTCTTATCCTATATATATATATATATATGGGGTGAGAGTGGAGGCACAAAGTACAGCACAAAAGTGAAGATTCGAGGTGCTCGTCCACAGGAAATCTAAGAGAAAGTTCTATACTTTGCTCTTAGGACTTTGTCATCCAAGACAGAAAGAAGAAGAGATCTAATCGAGGGGTCAACTTCGGTTATGGAGATTGCTATGAGTTGGTGAGCG
>JANAVB010001321.1:0-10898 GCA_029216955.1 Iris pallida | reverse complement strand
GTTCATGGGTGATGCTACAAAAGTATCGTCGTTGCATTAGGAGATGTTACTTTATCTTTTGGTAGAAATAAGTCTTTGACATTGAGAGATTGTCTTTATGCACCTTCACTTAGAAGGAATTTAGTTTCTGTTTCTATGTTAGTTAAGGATGGATATTCAGTTTATTTTAATGAAATATTGTTATTAGAAAGAATAACATTTTATCTGTTCTGGTGCATTGGTTGATAATTTGTATGTCATTAATCCTATTTCGCCCACAATGCAACTTATGGAAATGAATAATATGTCATCTAACTTAAATAAGAGAAAAGAACCTTCTTGTATGAACCAAACATATCTTTGGCACTTACGATTGGGGCATATTAACCTAAGAAGGATTCAAAGACTGGTTGAAGATGGACCTTTGAGTTCATTGGAAGTGGAGGCACTACCAGTCTGTGAATCCTGCTTGGAAGGTAAAATGACCAAAAGGCCTTTTACGGCAAAGGGGTATAGGGCCAAAGATGTGTTGGAATTGGTTCATTCTGATTTGTGTGGACCCATGACTATCCAAGCTAGAGGTGGCTTTGAATATTTTGTCATTTATTGACGATTATTCAAGGTATGGATACATTTATTTGATGCGCCGTAAGTCTGAGTGCTTTGAGAAATTCAAAGAGTACAAGGCTGAAACGGAGAAACGTCATGGAAAATGTATCAAGTCATTACGATCAGATCGTGGTGGCGAGTACCTCTTTGGAGAGTTTAGGGATTATTTATCAGAGGCTGGGATTGCATCCCAATTGACTGCACCTGGAACGCCCCAACAGAATGGTGTAGCCGAAAGAAGGAATAGAACTCTTATGGAGATGGTTAGATCAATGATGAGTTATTCGAATTTTCCAGATTCGTTTTGGGGATATGCCTTAGAGACTGCAGCTTATATTTCAAACTTGGTTCCTTCTAAGTCAGTACCTCTTACTCCCACAGAGCTGTGGATTGGGCGTAAGCCTAGTCTGAAACATGTTCGTATTTGGGGTAGTCCAGCACATGTGTTGAATGGGAAAGCAGATAAGTTGGAATCTCGTACAGAAGTACGCTTATTTGTAGGCTATCCAAGAGGAACGAAAGGAGGTTTATTTTATAGTCCTAAGGATCAGAAGGTCATTGTTAGCACCAATGCCCAATTCTTAGAGGAAGACTATGTAATGAACCATAAACCCACAAGTAGAGTTGTTCTAGTAGAACTGAGACGTGAGACACCAAGTACTTCAGTACCAATAGTACAAGAGGATGAACCACAAATAACTGCACAACGTGTCACAAATGTTACACCACAACCGATAGTGCCTCGTCGTAGTGGGAGGGTTGTGATACAACCTGATAGATATATGTTCTTGGGAGAGTCATCAGACTTCATCCCTGAGGAACAAGATTATGATCCCTGTACCTACAATGAAGCACTCCAAGATAAAGATGCAGAGTCTTGGCAAAAAGCAATGATATCTGAAATAGAATCTATGGATTCTAATCAGGTCTGGGAGCTTGTAGAACCACCCGTTGGTGTAAAAGCCATTGGATGCAAGTGGGTCTATAAGAGAAAAAGAGGATCAGACGGTAAGATTGAAACCTTTGAAGCTCGGCTTGTAGCAAAAGGTTTTACTCAAAGAGAGGGTATCGATTATGAGGAAACCTTTTCTCCTATAGCCATGCTTAAGTCTATTCGGATTCTTTTATCTATTGCAGCTCATCTCGATTATGAGATTTGGCAAATGGATGTCAAGACAGCTTTCTTTAATGGAAGTCTTGAGGAAGACATCTATATGAAGCAACCAGACGGGTTTATTGAAAAGGGTCAGGAGCATCTTGTTTGTAAGCTCAAAAAGTCCATTTATGGACTTAAGCAAGCTTCCAGATCTTGGAACATCTGTTTTGATCAGGTGATAAAATCCTATGGATTTGATCAATGTCAGGATGAATCATGTGTATACAGAAAGTGTGACGGAAACATGGTGGTGTTCCTAGTACTTTATGTGGATGACATCTTGCTCATTGGAAACAATGTGAAGGTATTATCTGATGTAAGGGTATGGTTATCCAAACAGTTTGATATGAAGGACTTGGGAGAAGTAGGTCACATCCTTGGGATCAAAGTTCTACGAGATCGCAAAAAAAGGATGTTGGGCTTATCCCAAGCTTCCTATATCGATACTGTACTAACTCGTTTTAGTATGCAAAATTCTAAGAAAGGTTTCTTACCTTTTAGACATGTAATTGCTCTATCAAAGGAGCAGTGTCCGAGGACACCTAAAGAGATAGAGAACATGAAGGCAGTTCCTTATGCTTCAGCAGTAGGAAGCTTAATGTATGCAATGCTATGTACGAGACCAGATATCTGCTTTGCCGTAGGCATGGTCAGCAGATATCAGTCTAACCCAGGACAAGAGCACTGGACTGCCGTAAAGCATATTTTGAAGTACCTGAAAAGGACTAAAGAGTATATGCTAGTTTACCAGGAAGATAGTTTAGTTCCCTTGGGGTATACAGACTCAGATTTTCAGTCAGATAGGGATTCTAGGAAATCTACCTCAGGTTATATGTTTACTTTGGGAGGTAGAGCCATTGTGTGAAGGAGTATCAAGCAAAAATGTATTGCTGATTCCACCATGGAAGTCGAGTATGTGGCAGCCTCTGAGGCAGCCAAAGAAGCGGTTTGGCTCAGAAACTTTCTGTTGGACTTAGATGTGGTACCTAGTTTGCCTAAGTCTATTACACTTTATTGTGATAATAGTGGTGCAGTGGCAAACTCGAAGGAACCACGAGCCCATAAGACAGGCAAACACATTGAGCGTAAGTACCACCTGATACGAGATTTTATAAAGAAAGAAAAAGTTGCTGTGATCAAGATAGCATCAGCCGACAACCTAGCTGATCCCTTTACAAAGAGCTTACCAGCTACGGCTTTTGACAGTCATGTTGAGGGAATGGGAGTCAGATGTGTAGCAGCATGGCTTTAAGTATAAGTGGGAGATTTGTAACAGTATACTGAAAATCAATGCTTTGAGTATAAGTGGGAGATTGTTAGGGTTATATATATACTAAAAGCATCACTTTTCTAGTAACCTTATTTCCTTAAATTTTGAATGAGAATCATATGGGCAAATGTTTGTATATTGTATTTGTTGCAAGTGTTAATGCAAATGTCTGATATTCTATATTATAGATAATATGGTGTGTGGTGTTACACAGAAGATCATATTATCAGTTTCCTATGGAGTATATAAACAGTTCACAACCTAGATGGACTTGGACAATCTATTGGAAAGGTTGTAGTGTAATCTGGTATTAGTCTATCTTGACTATAGGTTTACACTAGTACACTTTGTGTGTATTAAACAGGACCACTTGAGGTTGTTCTCTTCGTACTGACTATATAAGAGAACAAATACCTCTGTTATTATGGATGCTTGTACTCTTAATCCGGATATAATAACAGACATATATATGCAATGTGCATTACTTTGACTCATAAAAGAGTGAGATTCATTATGGATCAACAACCTCTATGAATTGGGTAATAATATTGTATGTATGATGGCTGTTGATTATAAATGGAATCCATGTCCCGATACATCGGGTTGATGATGTCCTCTTAAGGAGCTCATAAGGATTGTCATATAAACCCTGCAGGTGGATTATATCCGACATGACAAATAAAGTTGAGCGGTACTACTTAAGGATAAAAGATGTCGAATCAATATAGTTGTCAGTAACTTAATTTGATCGACGGACATACGATATCTTAACATGGGGAGCCAAATGAGCATATAATAAAAGGAGCCCACAAACATAATTTGGGATTAGGGAGGTAGTGCAACAATAGCTCATTAGTGGACCGAGCTATTGTTAATGGGCCTGGATTGTGTGTTCGGGCTGAACACGGGATATCCAGATCCGTTAGGAGGCCTAACCCTAATTTCTCCTCATGGTCCCTGCCGTAGCCTATATATATCCTCTATTCTCTGGCCGCCAGATTACTGATCAGAAATCTAAAATTTTCTCTAAATTCGTGATTCACGTAAGGAGAGAAAGAGAGTGCTGCCAAGGAGAAGAAAAAGTTGGGAGATCGTCACCCACACGACGTCCAACTCGAGGAAGGAATACGTACAGAAGATCTTGGGGTCGTCCGTTCGAGATTGCCAGGAATTACTTGTCTCCTTTCCGTCGCAGGTATAATTCGTGAACCCTAGTTTCCGCCTATGAAGGGTTAGAACACGTATTAGATCTATTTAACTTTCTATCGATCAATACGCACACCAAAGGAAGGGTCCTGGGAATCCCCAGTTCCAACACGATGATGGATAGTATCGACAGTCGGCGAGAATCTTGGACTGTGTGACGGTCCAATTTTGTATCCTCCCGTTTGGGTGAACTGCCGAAGACATAGACGGGAGTCAACGCTAGTAGATGCACTAGTTTGTGACTCAAGTTCGGCACTTTTGTGAGAATGCAAGGTTTAGAGTACCTAGTCTACGAGAGTACTTACCCTCTTTATATTATCCTTCAGTGCAGCATTTTCCATATCTTATGGCTCGTACTAATAGAGGGCCTGATGGAGAAGACCCAAGATGTAATAGATCTCCATCAAAAATGGCCACGACTTTAGAATAAAAATCCAGAATGTAATACATCTCCATCATATGTAATCATGGTTTTGTTAATAAGAGTTCTTATTTTGTATTTTATTACAATTTTAATCTTGTCACATAAGCTTTTACTTAACTTCTGAAGAAGTCACTGCCTATGACACATGATACTTCATAAATGTATCAAGAAATCATGGATGCACAAATCTATGAGAAGAATTCAGCTATATGACCCTGCCACAAAATATGATCCCCCATGACAATAACTAATCATTATGTGAAGAATATTCCAGTTAGCCAGATGCATAGAGTTGTCAGATACATAAACTGAATCTTTGTTTAGGCAGAGGACGCATCCGACACAGCTTTAATTGTAAACTTTCCGACATCAAACCAAAAATGGTTCATCACAAAATGTCGTTTTTATTGTATAACATTTTGAATTTTGTTGCCTTTGAGAAGAATCTTATAAAGAACATAGTCACCCAAGTATACGGTTGCATAAAATCTGTCGATTTACTCAGACGCATACCTTGCATTGCTGTACTTATCATTTTCCCTGAAATTTATTTGAATAATCTTTGAGACTATTATTCTACAGCATAAGAACTCTTCAAGTTAAAAGAAACTGTTTCACTACTGTTCAGGAAATACTGTTAAGAATCCTTTGTTTTATAAGATTTGGATTATCACATATTTGATTCTTGAATGATACATGTGAATTTAAGGCGTATACCGCCTATGCGTCTTCTACAAATGTCTTTGCTTGATTCTCAAACATTGCTTTAAAGCTCCTGTCATGTGACTTGATATACAGAAAGCCCCATTTTGTTTGTGTGTTAACCGTGTGACTCTAGATTTGTCATAGGGTTATAGGTGACTCCTCGAAAACTAGGCATTTCTTAATGACTTATCTTCCTATTAAATAGGTTCACTCGTTCATCATTGATTAGCCGTCGTTTACATTTCTTTAGGAATTTTTCGTTTTTCGAAGCATTCGTTTGAAGGACACGAAGAGTCATCAGATTACTTTATATAATAGCCATAGAGAACCACTATTTCTGTACTGCTTCCTCAATGGCTTCCAAGAAGAATTCCCTTGAATTGAAGCGAGCTACTCCTCCGCGACAGTCTGCTGTGGGTCTTTCTGCAGTCACCTCGCCGCCTCCGTCAACTGTTGTGAGCTCCACTCTAATACCTTCTTATGACTCGAGGAAGAGGAAGTTGGCAGAGATGAAGCTTTCTATGGCCCAGGAAGTTTTAGACATGATAGGCCTTTCTATGGATGACATTGCTAAGCCTTTAAATACAACACCTGATTTTAATTCTCTTCCCTTGAGCCTAGAAGAGAAATGATACATGGAGGCGTGGATGCTTTTCGTCAATTGTTTTTTCCTCGGGTGTGCGGTCGCTTCATGACCTTGCAGATGTAATTAGTGATTCTGAGTGCTCTTCTCCCTAACTCTTTAGGGTTTTATTAGCTTTTAGGGTTTTGTTGGCTTCCTTCTTGCCAATTTTGTAAACTCTTTTATTGCTAGTAATGAAGCTTCTTATTTTGCCAAGTTGCTATGAGTAATTTTTTTTGATCTTGTATGTAAGAATAATCTCACAAACACCTCATAAGGTAATCCTGATAACTCGATGCATAAAGAAAAGTATCTCATTGCTGCTCAAACAGAGAAAAATCCTCTCATTGCCTTTCAGACCGTCTTGATGGTGATAAAAGATTCATGTGGTCAATAAAACGCATATGCAACCAGTTTCTTTACACATTTTTCATAACTTGAAGAGGAAATGATCGCATAACGTCTTCTTATGCGTCTCCTACGATTTGGAGAGAAAATAACTGCATTAGATTTTCTTGCAGAGGATCAATTTAGTGTCTTGACTTTGATATGCATACTCATTATCTAAGTTGTACACATCGTTAGATACATATCACTCTTGGGAATTTATGCATTCTATTTGAAGACTGTGCACCAAAGAGAATTATTATTATTCTTTCTTTCCTTCATGACTGATATAAAAGTAATTTGTATCTTCATTGACTTTGAATGTAAAGAACACTTTTCATGTTGCTAGGGATATTTGAGTTTTGATACTTCTCTAGAGGTATTGTGGACATAGAAAAATATCGTGATTGTATGACCTACTATCTGTAACATGCTTTATTCAAGCATAGATAATAGATATGAAAATTAAACACTATCAGAGGTAATATGGACATGATAGATGTTTGAGTTGATCTATTATCTTTGGCGTACTTCATTAGGTATAGATAATAGATTAAGAATTTAATCACTATCAGAGGTAATATGGACATGATAGATGATTGAGTGGATCTATTATCTTTGGCTTACCTCATTAGGTATAGATAATAGATTAAAATTTAATCACTATCAGAGGTAATATGGACATGATAGTTGATAGGTGGATCCATTATCTTTGGCGTACCTCATTAGATATAGATAATAGAGTAAGAATATAATCAGTATAAGAGATAATATGAACATGATAGATGTTAGGTAGATCTATTATTTGTGATGCATTCGTCTGTATGCAAGTAATATGAGATAATTAAAAACTTCATCAGAGGTAATATGGACATTATAAATGTCTCTGAAATAAATTTGTCCAGAGGTAATATGGACATGGCAGATTTATAGAATTCTATAGAGAGAGTCGATAATATAGAATATTTCAGAGGTAATAGGAACATGAATATTCTTTTCAGAGTAAATTTGCTTAGAGGTGATATGGACATGACAAATTCATGAATTTCTATAGAAGATAAGTGTCTTAGAATAATTCAGAGGTAATATGGACTTGATTATTATTTTGACACAATGTATTATTCTGATTCTGACTAGAAAATTGAAATAAGATGTCATCAAAGCAACTTGGCTTTAATGACGAACTTTTATAAATTGGAGCAATTTATTTTAGAGGATTTTTCTTACAAGAAAGTTTTGTAAGAATTAAAGATGGTTCCGCTGGAGAATTTGTGAGGACCCATTATTTATAACTTATTCAAAAACTATTGGGAAAAAAATAATGGTTCGAAATGAAGTAGATGTTACTATGCAAAGTATTCATTACTCTAGAAAAAAATGTAAACACAGTACAAAACTTGCCAGGATATACAAAGTAATGTCCACTTGTGATTAGACATAATACTTTTTTAAGAACTTGCCATTAATAGGCATCATCAACAGATCTCTATTAGGTTTAGCTAGCCTGTATGCTCCATTTGAATATAGTGATTTCAATAACAAACGGACCTTCCCACTTAGCCACGAATTTTTCTTTTGCTTTTATACGTCATAACCATAGGTCTTCTTACTGAAAGAACTAGGTCGCCGACCTAAAAAACTTGCTCCTTTATCTTCTTATTGAAAGCTTTAGAAATGCGGGCTTGATATAACTCAATTCGTTGTTAAGCCATTAAGCATTTCTCGTCGAGTGCTTCTAATTCTTTTAACCGTAGACGATCATTATCTTCAGTTGTTAATTCATTGGATAAAGCAATTCGAAGAGATGGGATTTGAATCTCCAAAGAAAGAATTGCTTCGCTTTTATAGACCATAGAAAATGGCATTGTACTGAAGGGAGTCCGAACTGTAGTGTGATATGCCCAAATACGTTCCCAAGTTTTGAAAGGCCAGGACGCGATCGTCGGGTGCAGAAATTCTGAAGGTTGATGTATAAAATCTGCATGAATCTGACAAGCCTTACATCTTCTTGCATAATATATAGCATCAGCTACCATAGTGGGCGAATAATAACCCAAACGCTTCAATCCATCCTGTAATTTTGGACCAGGTTGATGGGCACCACAAGTATCGTCATGAGCTTCACGAAGAGCCTATTTAGCTTCTTCTTCGGATAGACATCGTAAAAGAAGTCTATCATATGATCTTCGATACAGAATTTTAGTAGCTACATCATAAAAAAATGAAAATAACATCTCTTAATTAAAATTGCCTCTTTTGGGTCGTCGGAAAGGGTTCCATAAACAACATATTCTATAAACAAAATTCTCCAATCTTTGAAATCAACATCTGCTGTTGCTGAATAGCTTTGGTGGGGATCAAGATTATTCTTAGTATAAAATAATTCTTGACCACACTACAAAAAGTGGCCTTTTGGGACAACAAAAAATCGTTCTAAAAAGAGCATTTACTGTCCTAAATATTATTAGGGACGACCGTTGGGATGGTTTCAAACAGTGCTATTAGGGTGGTGTAGCAAAAGCTTAAGGGACGGATTTTACTGTCCTTATTAATGTTAAAGAACAGAAAACTTAACTGTCTGAAAATGTTGTGAAGCTCTATTTTTGTGTGACAATTGGTCTTATCGTCCCAAAAATTAGGTATTTGTAACGGATATTGCCCGTCCTAATAATTTAGACAAATGTCCCAAAAGAATATAGTTTACTTTTAGTACAGAACAATAGATCCGTCCCAAAAATTTATAATAGTTATTCTAGTTTTGTTGTTCCAATTTCTGATTCCCTGATCTTCATACAAAACATATATTCAAAAAATTATAACAGTTGTTCCAGTTCTCATGGAGTTATTCCTGCTGTGCATACAAAACATACACTCAAAATAAAAATTAAAACAGTTATTCCTACTGTGCATACAAAACATAACACTCAAAAAATGATAACAGTTGTTCCAGTTTTCATATATAAGGCCATATCACACAAAGCGTCTTACAAAATGAACATTGTTTACAGGCCATATCATATTGTTTACAGGTCATATCACATCATTACATGCCATGTCATTTAGATGTCCTCCCATGATTCACAAAATGAACTCAAAATTGGAGAATCAAGTGTTATCTCCATCATCTACCAAAACGAACCCAAAATGATCCCAAAATAATTTTCCACCCATTCAAAGATATAATTCAACCCATTCATTTGAAGGACCTGCAAAAAAAAGTGATGTTATAATTTCCACTCATTCAAAGATATAATTCAACGATACAATTTTCTCAAAACCAACCAGTATTTCAATATATACACACACCAAAACAATAAGTAAACATTACTAGTTTAGTGTAAACATTACTAGTTTAGTTCATTATCAAACCTCATATTAACTCCAAGAACATATAAAAAACTTAACAATAAAAGAGTAGTTGGTATAAAATTTCCTAATGTTGTTTCAGTAACGACATCCTCATACTACATCATCTTAGAGGGCTTTATCCATCTTCAAGGGAGAACTTGCTTGTATCAATAATATAACATAGAAAGATTTATTTGAGAATATCTTGAATCACTGTTCATTACAGATTGTACACTTAGTTGCGACAAACTCTTGAAGTCATTTAAATTGTAAGAAAATATGAAATATATGTATGTAGATTCAAAGTGCAAAAAAAGGGTGAGATTCAAATGAATAAGAAAGGAAACATGTAAAAATAGCTAGAGATCTGTTGAATTGAGATTTCGATCTACTTATGCGCCTTCACTAAGAGATGAAGAATAAAACTATTAATTTTTGGAAATAGTTTATTAAGTTTATTATAGTTGATTGAATCTTAGAGGATTGATGCAACGTAAGTACCCAGACAGACAAAAAATAAATAAAGATAACATGAATCAAAATTTTGAATCACTTAGAAAGACTAATATATATTTATATGTATGCACCTCTTGCAACTGGAAGAGGAACTACATTAGTAACCTCAGGTAGTGACTGCATTTGGTTAACACTAATTTTGATGAGCAAAAGTGTGAGAGCTTCCCACTGCCATTGAGTAAAAACATACTAGCATTAATAAATACCATGCACGGAATGGAAAAAAACGAATATGAATGGAGAAAAATACCAGCTACGAGTAAGACCTTGATAATTTTAGAGGCTTATTTATATAAATAATGAATTAATTTTTTACTTGTTTAGGGTGATGCATCTTCCTTTTGTTTCCAGAAGAGAATGCACTAGTAAAAGAAGCAGTCCTGTCAACTGAACCAGAAGGTAAATAAAGTTATGCAGACACCTTAAAAAGGATGCTTTTTTGCATTTTGCAGCCAATGAACCAGCCACTTGCTTAAAGCAATTTCCCTTGCTTAACGATCTTGCATTACCTGGGTTTGTCAAGATGTGAATTTCTTCCTTAAGATTGGCTTTTTTCTGATCTATGTAATTAACAGAAAACCTACTATAGATCAGTGTATCCATTACAGATGTTTTCTTAGAAGCTTTGGTGTATATATCAATGAATGGAAGCTGTTGTTTCTTGGAAACTTGGTTT
>JANAVB010001320.1:0-82170 GCA_029216955.1 Iris pallida | reverse complement strand
ATAATATTTTAATAACTTTGACAACATTAAATAAATTTTGTCAAAATTAATAACTTTACCAATTTAATAAAACGTTGTTGAAGATAGTAATTCACAACTTTTTTGAATGATCATTGTAAAAAGCCTTAATGTTTGAATATAAAATGTTGTTTGCACAGGTATTTTACAACATTTTTATAATAAAGGTTGTAAAAGACTCCTCTTTTTATAACGTTTCAGGATGTGTTGAGGTGAAACGTTGTAAAAGGGTTTTTTTTGTAGTGCCTTTACCTTCAAGGTAATGATTAGTTTACCTTATGACCAAGGTATGGTATCAAGATACCAAGGTAAGGTATCAAGATATTAAGGTAAGGTATAGGTTTACCCAAGTTAAGGTATTGTTATTGGGATGCCAATATGACCAAGGTTGATATGGTATCCTAGTGTTAGTGGGTTAGTATCTAAGTGTCTGAGTTTGAGTAGGTGATGCTAGATTGTGGAAGGGTTATAGATAGGTATATTTTTTTAGGGTTATATAGTATCTATATATATATATTTGAGAGTATATAGATATAGGTTATGGTTCATGTGAGGATAGTATATACTTGATATATGATATCTATAGTATGTGTTAGGGTGGTAGTATATGGGTAAGGATATATGTGGTATGTATGTATATTAATATATCCTAAGTATCATAGATATTGACCACTAATCTAATTTGACCAAAATCCTAGAAGCTTGACCTTGACTCTTAGTTTGACCCAAGGTGGACCAGAGTTGATTAAGAGTGACTTTGACCTAGATTGACTAAGAATCATGTAGATTGTATTGTAATTTTATTTTCATATAATTTGAACTCTTTATAACCCGTGTTGCTTTAAATAGGACTCTGTGACTCCGATTTAGACATCTATTCTCATCGGACATTCAGGATCTCAGGCGAGTACATTCTCTGATCATTTCATACTTGCTAGAACTTATATTCTTGCTCGACTACATTACTTGATGCTGTCACGTTGTTATCATGGATTGGTACTATAGGATCTTTTCATGAGATGTTATCCCCCTCGGGAGCATCGGGTACTTCATGTTCATGTGCTTTTCACGTACATCATGTATTCATGTGCTTCCACCATTCATATATACATGTGATTCATGTACTCTCTGTTCACTAAGCCCTCATCTATAAACTATTCATGTGCACTCATTTATTGAGCTTAATGTGAAATCATGTATAATAACATACATGAATGGATCCTTGTGTATTGATTGGGGTACGAGGAAGTAGAAGTGGTTATGTGGTTAATCTTCAAAGTAGTGTAATCATGTACATGTCTGTTATACCCTCACGTACAATGGAGTTACCTTAGTACATGTGCAACCCAACCCGATTACATGACCATCTTGTGCTCTAAAATTACTTATACTTACATACAGTTCATATCTTCCATATAACTGCTTCCTGTTTCAGATCTTTCTCTTACTTATATATACTTCATACAATGTTTTATTGTATATTACTATATTGCTTGTTTTACATTTTCTGCCATGATATAAACTGTTTGAGAGATATTTGCTCGTTCCTGTCCTGATTGGACCTGTTGAAAATATTACAGGTAACGTGGAGATTCACAGCTAGCCTAGAGGACCAGTAGAGCTTGGAGTAGATTGCTAGTTTATGGTTTAGTTTTCTCTGTTGGAACTTGTATTGTAATAAGTGGAGATTTGAATTGTATTTGGGATTGTTTGAGATATTATTATTTTAGAAGTTTATTTAAGTTGTTGCTTTGAGTTTAGTATAGACTTATGTGTTATCCTATCATGCTTATACTGTTATTGAGTTAAATCATATCTTATACCTGTCCTCTGTTCGGAATTGAGATTTATGACAGGTACATTATATATATTGCGTGAGTTGTTTAGTTAGCGACCTTGAACAACGTTCTACCACCGATTCTGTGGCGTAGGCTGGGCGCTGTTACGCACTCGTGCCCCTATACGGGTGCGGGACGTGATAAGTAGGGTGAAAACGATTCAAAACGCTCGTGTTCGACTCGGTCAAAGCTCGATTCGAAGCTCGTTCTGGGTAGATCGATATCGTGCTCAATCATTTTTTTTTTTCTGTTCGAAGTGGTATTCCAACCGAGTTCGACCATAAGTTGTTCAATTCGGTCTTGTTCGTGAACTGGCTCAACTCAGCTCGGTTTCTCGTATTAGAATTTTTCTAGCATATGTTATATTATTTGTTGATGTGTATAAATTTTGTCTTAGAAATTTTACTTTTTATATTTTTTATATGATGGTAAATTTATTACCTAAATAGCGTAAGTAACAACGAAAAGCCTTTAAGACTTTAGAGTAGCCGTTAATGATTTTACAACAAGTTTAATAGGAATTTGGTTCGGTCTTGGCTCGAGTTCGTTCGTGTTCGTCGAGCTCGTGAGCTGAATCGCGTCGAGCTCGATCATTTAGAACCATAATCGAACCGAGTTCAAGCACCATTTTCGAGCTCGACCTTAAGCTCGGCTCAAATGAAACTCGTTCGATCATTTAGTCCAACTGAGTTCGAACACACTTTCTTCGAGCTCGTTCATTCGATTTCAGCACTAACGTTGGACAAATTAGAAACACAACCTAATATCAATTATATGTGAGATCCTATTTATTTATTTTGTCTATTTTCTATTTCCTATTTACTATTCTCTATTTCTAGTTTCTATTTCCTACCTTACGACCCTACTACTTTTTTATTTTCATTTCTATTTCTTATTTCCTATTTTTTTCCTATTTTTTCCAATTTCCAATTTCCAATTATTTATTTATTTTTTTTCCTATTTCCTTTATTTTAATTTTCTATTTCCTAATTTATAATTCCAATTTATTATTCCCCTTTTAATTCCTATTTCCTAATTCCAAATTTCTATTTCCTATTTCTTATTTTCTATTCCTATTTCTATTTCCTATTTTCAAATTTTTTTTTGAATACTTACTTATACGTTAATTCAATCTCTATTAGTTAGCGTTAAAGCATTCGTCAGAAAGCAATTATGAGGGAGAGAGTAAATTGCACCTCATTCGTCAGAAAGCAATTATGAGGGAGAGGAAATTTCACCTTCATTACTGTTTAATGGGGTTGAGCATTTCGGAAAAGACAAACCGAAAAAATTGGAACCAAAAAAATTGAGAATAAGTAAGTAATTAAACAATCTAATTAGAATATTTGAGAGTAAGTAAGTAATTAAACAATCTAATTAGAGTGTTAATCGTGTATTTAATGGTTTCTATCCAGATAGATTTTATCCAAAACTCATCTTCCTTCATGAATATGATTATTTTCTATCTCGAAACTTGTAAAAGTTATTGCATTCAATGAAAATAAATCTGGCATTTAATTAGTATCATTTAAATGAAGTTCCATAATCAAATAAGTGACTCATATTTTTTCAACACCATTGTAGCATCATATCTATTCTATTTCTTCTTTACTTTCTAAGAATATTGTTCATCTTCACCTACATTTTTATTTCTATAATTATTTAAAAATAATATATTTTTTTCCTGTTGTAAGAGCCTATCTTTTAAACTAAAAATTTAAGTTTTTTTTCTCTTTTGCAAGATGGATCTTTATCTTCTTGTCTCAACCCCAGAAATAAAATTTTTTAATCGATCTAAAGAAATTATTTTTATCTATTTTTCTATTTTTTTTAAAAATAGTGTTTATCTTCACCTTCATATTTAACTCTATAATTATTTAAAAAATTTAAGATGTCTACATATTTACCTGTCACGACCCGCTACCCAAATTGTTGGGCCGGGCCGAGCCATGTCCAGCCTACGCTTGTTAAAGCGTAGTAAGCTGTTCTAAGAATAGACAATAAAGGATCTAAGCTGCTAACAGTTCTAAAATCACATTTAAAGGTTCATCACAACACAGCATCTATAAGTGAAGGTAAACAAGTACAGACTTAATAATACACTTCCAAAGTATCTAACTGGAGACAAAGTCCAGTATCCAAATATAAGTACAGACAAAGTCTAAGTCTCAAAACACAAGAAAGATAACTAAGCAAGGTTTTCCGCTGGGGCCTCTTTTGGAGCTAAGGCCAGGTCCTCAAAAGCAGTGCCATAATATGAATCACATAGCATTTCCTTCTCGAAAAGTATACCTACAACGTTATCCTGTCAGGACGGGAGCAAGTACAACCTCTACAACTAAAGTACTGAATATATAATGAAAGAGATGTACAACACGAAACATGGTGTGATAATTCTATAAAACAGGAAATACTGGAAACATGGCATCATGGTACAACTGGGATCACAGTATCATAGTAACATAGGGAACATGGCATATTTGGAATCATGGTAAAATATATTTCAAGATGACACATGTAAATCTAATATTTAAAACTGGAGCAGGTACGTGATCGGTCAATAGATGTACAATGTGCTGGGGGCACATAATGAAATATACTTTCGTACAAGTGATAAGACGATAGATGTACATACATACAAATCCGCTTTGAGATAAAGCCTACGACAAGGTATACATATAAAATGTCAACCTTGCTCGGTACATATGTACGGAGAAGGGGGCATGATCACGCACTCAACTGTCAGTTTTCCCATAACCCATATTCTAACATGTAAGAGATACGAGAACAGTAAAAACATGTGGGAGATACTAGGAGCAGTATAAGCATGGTAGGTACTGGAAGCAGTATAAAACATCTGAATACTCAGAGCAGTATATAGTATAGTAAAATATGTACTGAGAACCAGTAAGAAGCATGTGAAAATATAAGACTGTCCTAGGCATGGCAGGTACTGAAAGTAATACAACATGTGATGATTTAACTTGCTACCTCAAGAATCAGTATTTTGACAGGGTTAATACATGTTCTAGCTTTAAAAGACAGTAAATGAGTTTGTAGATGTACTTGCCTGGGATCCTGCTATCAATATGAATCAAGGCTCGGAGTGAAGCCACAGTCCTAAATATGAGATAATACAATAGCTAATCAGGGTGAAAAGACATACTATAATGTCTAGGTCAACTAGGGCAAACTAAGACAAACTGGGTCAGAGGTTGACTTATAGTTGACTTTGGTCAACTGGTCAACTCCGGTCAATTCCAAGTCCAATGTGGGGTGACAATATATCCAAACTAACTTTCTAGGATCTTTACACTAGTGTAGGGGGTGGTCCAATACTACAATAATTCAAAACAACACAAAATACTGCAAGTCGTAACTATTCAATAAATAAATCAAACTGTACATATGTTCCAATAATTTTTGAGGTAGACAAAAAGCTCAATTTTTATGAAATAAAGTACCAAAATGATCCTTGTTAATTATAGAATTTATACTAATTTTTCTGAAATTTATAAACCTTCATAAATATTTATTAAAAAAACAAACATGTATCCTGAAAATGAGCTCTGTTTTTCTATTTTTATAAAATACCAAGTACTTATTAAATGCTGAAAAAATTATAGTAAATTAGCTAAATTAACATAGTATTTAAATATAAATTTTTTCAGATTTTTACAGCACTTAAAACATATATAAAAATTCAAAACAGCCTACCGGATCATCCGACGGATTACTGCAGATTTTCGACAGATTTTCGAAGTGTCACAGCAAGTTTTGTGGTGCAAGTTCGGATTTTCCGACGGATTTTTGCGGATTTCCGACGGATTTTCGAACCGTCACAGAAAGTTGATTTTTGAACTCAAAACTTGTTTCGGCCGTAAAAACTTCGTTTTAAATCGAAATTCGGACTTTCAAAAGTCAAAATTGAATAGAATTGAATTTTCTACAACATGGAAGTATTAGTTTTCACAAATCAAAACATTTGATAGATCAAAACCTCAAAATACTCGAAAATCATATCTAGAAACTCAGATCTACGCAATAGTGTCGATCAAAACCAAAAGTGCTATATACTAAACATGTTAACAATTTAAAGAAGCATATTATAGGCCAATAAAATTTTAGTTTCTATGGAAACAAAAATAAAATATGGTCATGTCACTTTTGAGCAAGATGCACTTGCCTAGGTTAAGCTCCAAGCCTAATCTTCTACTCCACCACCAAGAGGGGTACGAAACCACACTCTAGACCTCAAGGCCAAGCTCCTAACAAGATCCAAGGAAGAGAAAGGAAGAAGAAATGAAAAGAGAGTGAAGAGAATGAAAAGAGAGAGGAGAGAGAAAGTGAAAGGGTATATATAGAAGGGGGACTTAATCTTAGCCGTCGGATCGTGATCCATGTGAAAGTCTAGGTCAATCACGGCCATTCAAACAAAACCAATTATCCATTGGATAATAGAGTGTATCTACACTATTCACGAAAATATCTTAAACACTGTTCACGAAAATATCTAAACTACGAAAATATCCGAAACACTATTCATAAAAATATCAGAAACCGAAAATATCTAAAGTGTAGAAAATATGTCGGGCGGTATGCCGTCGGTATACACCGGTATACCGGCGGTATGCCGATCAAGGAGAAAACCTATAGTTTTGGAAAAATTTAAAGCATTCTGAAAACCAAGAGAATACGAAATACGCTACAAAATACGTATTTAAATTAATATAAAATACTTATCAAAATAATTCATTTAGAAAATTTAAAATAAACCCTAAAATTCAGGGGCTTACATTACCTCTATAATTATTAGAAATCTTCGGGTTTCATCGTCATATATTATTATTGTTCTAATTTATCTAAATAATAGTGTTTATCGTATTTATCTCTATAATTATTATTTTTGTTTTGCTGGTAACAAAATAGAAATAAACATCAAAGTCAAAAAATGATAAGGATAATAAAATGTAGTTTTCTATGTGGCGTTTGGTGTACATGAGATAATATTTATGGATCTTTATTTAAATGATACTAATTAATGCAAGATTTATTTTCATTGAAAGGAAATAACTTTTACAAGTTTCAAGATAGGATTATTTTTGTAACATTTATTAACTCCAGATGATAGTTTCTAAAACAGATAAGTACTCATTAATTGTTCTTAACAAAATCTCTTAAATAGTCTGTTTTGTTCACTCACCAACACTTGATGAATAAAGTATTTTTGTGTCTCGTTTAGTATAATGTGAACATCCCACCTAGATTTGGTGAGTGAATAAATATGGACTCATCTTTAAAGAAAAAGAAAGAGGATAAGTTTGTTTTCAAAAAGAAAGATTTAATATTTTAAAAGAACGAAATTTATAAAGAAAATATACTTATATTTATTAGATGTTATTTCTCTCATAAGAAATTAGTTTATCGCGTAAATTCTGCATGTATAATCCAATATATCTCGATTGGATAGATCCAAATTCCAGAATTTATCTACTATCTCGGTCGTACGATCTAAATTTCCTATTTTGTCAAATTAAGATAATCAAATCTAACTAATTTTTTTTTTCTTCCTCTTTCTCCCCCCACTCTCTTAAAAAAATAATAATCATAATCTAAATCCTTGCTCTCCCTTCTCTCAAGGTTACATCTCGAGCACCCCAAAGATAATACAGGTATTCTCTCTTTTTCCTATTCTTCCTCTCCGTTCTTCTTAGATCTATGATTTGTTTCTGAACTCTAAATCGATCGAACGCTATATACGTATAGATGACGACCAAAATAGAATTCTAAATCAAACTCTGAGATCCTAACCATATATAATTGGGATTTGATCGGCTACTTCTGTTCTTGTTTTATGGGGATTGAATTAGGGTTTGGAGTGGGATGACGTCGTCGAGCTCTCCGTGCGCGGCATGCAAGTTCCTGCAGTGCAATTGCACGCAGGGGTGCGTGTTCGCGCCCTATTTTCCGTCGGATCAGCCTCGGTTCTCAAACGTGTTTCGCGTTTTCGGTGCCAGCAATGTTGCGATGATGCTCAACTGGGTCTGCCCTGAGCATCGGAAGGACATGGCGAATTATCTCGCCTACATGAGTCTTATTGATCCGGTCCAAGGATGCTTCCGCGAAATCGAACTCCTGGAAGGGCTCAAGCAGAACCTCCAAATCTTAGAAATCCAGAAAAGGACCTTTGATTATCTGAATAGATTGTTGGCCGTCGTCCGTGCCCTCGTCGATGATGATGATGACGCCGCCGTCCCGCTCGGACACGTGTTCACGCCGCCGCATCATCCTCAGCAGCAGGAGGAGGATTATAACTATCTTGTGCCGGCCTCTTCTTCTGCCTCTCAAAGGCAGATGCTGATGCAGACGTCTGGCGTGCAGATAGGGAATACATCCGATGCAGATGAACCAACTATTATAGCCTCCGATGCACCCGATTCAGATGAACCAACTACTACAGCATCATCTTCTTCTTTGGGACACCAATCTTGCTGGTATTAATTCTAGTTACCCTTAATTTGTTTACTCTTAATTTGTTTAGTTACTCTTAATTTGTTCACCAAATTTACACAGTACTATTTAATTTCTTTAGTTACTACACAGTTTGCAACAGCAATGAAATTCAACTTAAATTCTTTTTAAATGATCATACATTGTAACACCGAGCATACCATGAATCAAGATTAAGAGCATATCCAACCCCATTGTGAGTTTGAAAAAATGGTTGCCACATAGGAATGACAAACTTTTTTTTTTTTTTTTTCCAAAAGTACTTCTCCAATGCAAATGTGAAATAAAGTATGGAGTTGACATGACAATGACATGACAAAAACAATGTGAAGTTGGTTGTCTAGATCTAGACAATGCACTTCACAATGTCTTTATGTCCACATCATCATTTGTGAATAAAAATGTTTATAAAAAGAAGTAAAGAGTAAAAGTTGTCTTGGAAGTTGTAAAAAATTACTTTGTATTGTCTTCTCAATACTTTTGCATTGGAGATTACTTTTTAAACTCATTATTGTCATTTGTGAATATAATCTTGCACCTATACAAGACATTGTCTTGTGTCCCATGCCACCTAAGATTCACAACACAAAATAAGACAATAGGGTTGGAGATGAATCAAGATTAATATGGAGAATTAAAAGTCTCATTAAATGATCATACATTGTAACACTGAGAATACTATTAATCAAGATATACCATTAATCAAGATTAATATACATTGTAACACTGAGTATACCATTAATCTAGATTAATATGGGGGAACTGAAAGCTTTCAATCCAACTAGTATGCAATAATAGATACGTATCTTTCAATCCAACTATTACGCAATAATAGATACTGATCTACAAAAATATAGATAATTAACTTAGGAATCCTTTTCTACCGTTCATCTCATGTCCTCTTTTTAGGAATCCTTTTCTACCTTTCAGTACATTCCATTAATCAAGATTAATATGGGGAATTGAAATTCGCTTTAGATGATCATACATTGTAACACTGAGTATACCATTAATCAAGATTAATATGGAAAATTGAAGGCTTTTAATCCAACTAAGATTAATATGGGAAATTGTAACATTGAGTATACCATTAATTAGGATTAATAAATGATGATACATTGCAACATTGTATACCATTAATCAAGATTAATATGGCAAAATGAGGGAGTTAAGGTTTTCAATCCAACTAAGATTAATATAGGGAATTGAAGGCTTTGAATCCAACTATTATGCAATAATGATCAACAAAATTACCAACTAAGATTAATATGGGGAATTGAAGGCATTGAATCCAACTATTATGATAATAGTTATAGATCTATAAAATTAGTAGATAATTAAGTACTATCATGTCCTTTGTAATATTAACCAACACCATATCCTTCCTTATGGCCAGATCTCGAGTTCGTATTTTATTTTTTGGGCCAGATCTCGAGTCAAATACTTCTAACTCGTTTGGTTGACATTCTCTCTTGTTGGGTGGATTTGATCTCACAGAACAATGTTATATATAAAAAAAATTAATTGTAATTTTTTTCAACAATTTTTCACGTGTGTGCAATGCATTTTATAAGGGCACATAAGAATTTGATCAGGGCTAGCCAATGTTTGAGGAGATTTTACTCGGGCTATCCAAATATTCCACTCAGGGGGCTGTCCAAACCCTGCACCCTCCCAAACCCCAAAAATCAATCTCATTTCAAATTTTCACTCTCTCTCTTCACAAACCCTATTTTCCCCCCTCTTCTTCTTCTTCTTCTTCTTCTTCTTCTTCTATCCATCTTCTTCTTCTTTCTCCACCAT
The DNA here is from genome assembly GCA_029216955.1 of Iris pallida. Classification (NCBI taxonomy): domain Eukaryota; kingdom Viridiplantae; phylum Streptophyta; class Magnoliopsida; order Asparagales; family Iridaceae; genus Iris; species Iris pallida. The sequence goes on along the minus strand of JANAVB010001320.1, from coordinate 72,001 downwards.
TTCCATTCTCACATCTCCATCAAAATCCTAGTTTTCTTCTCATCTTCTTTTTCTTCTTCTCCACCATTTCCATCATCACCATCTCCATCAAAATCCTAGTTTCCTTCTCATTCCCAATTTCGATGGCACCCAAAAAATTAATTAAACCCTAAAATGCATGGAAATAAAGCTTAAATACTTTTTTTCTCACAAAGAATGCATGAAAATAAACCCTAAATGCATATTTCACTCTATTGTCAAGATTGAAATAAACCGTAACATATTTTTTTCATTAGGGAATTTCGACTTTAGGACTGGCAGAAATTGTGGCAGTCCTGAAAGGAACTTGTTGTACAGCAAGTCCCTTTCAGGACTGCCACAATTTCTGGCAGTCCTCAATATGACAAGGACTGCTAGAAATTGTGGCAATCTTGTTGTAAAGCATGTCCCTTTCAGGACTGCCACAATTTCTGGCAGTCCTCAGTACTTCTAGGACTGCCAGCAATTGTGTGTTGTACATCGAGTCTATTTCAAGACTGACACAATTTCTGGCAGTCCTCAATACTTCTAGGACTGTCAGAAATTGTGGCAGTCCTGATATGAACCCAATTCTTCTACAACTAGGGTTTATTCCATAGTTTTCTTCTACAACTAGGATTTCATTCATAATTCTTCTATTAATAAGAAAAATTGGTTAATAGACTAATAGATTAATAGATTTGATAACACAATTTCTTCTACAACTAGGGTTTCATCCATAATGTCCAGACAAGAAGAAGAAAAATAAAACTAGGGTTTGGAGAAAGAGATCTGAGAAATTAGAAGAGAGCAAAAAATCAAAATAAACTAGGTTTGGAAAAATTGATGTTCATTTCCTTGTTCTTATTGTTCTTCTTTTTCTTCTTCTCCTTCTTCTTCTTGTGAGGAAAGAGATGAGAGCAAAAAAAAAAATAAAAGTTGACTTATATACTCACATGTTGGCTAGTCCTGAGTAATTTTTTCAATGGCAAACTTGTAAATAAATCAAAGTTTGCTTTTGGCTAGCCCTGATCAAGTTCTTATGTGCCCTTATAAATAGCCATTATTTTTAAGATTTGTTGAAGGAAAGACTTAGGTTATTTTTAAAAGAGAGCCCACTTATCTTCTTTTAAAAGTCACGCCTTAAATAATCCTTAGAAGAAGGAATATATATATATATATATATATATATATATATATATATATGTCCGAGCTCTCTAGCCTCAAGGTTCGAGACCTCCAATTGTGTGTGAGTGGGATTTCAAAATATATATATATATATATATATAATATATATATATATATATTATATATATTTATTCTACTATATAAGGAAAAGTTGGTGTGAAACTTTTGAATTCCTAAAATACCCTCAAGTATATTATAAATGTTGTTATTAAGTCAAATTTCATGTCATTTATGTTTATGAGTCAAAGCAAAAGTTTACATGCAAGTTTTCTTTTACCATACAACTTTTTATGTTCCAATGGTAAAAATAATAATTATCCTTACCATTTTCCAAAGATTATTATTCTCAATAGAAAATTAAAAAAATAAATTTTATACTTTGAATCTCTTGGCATTGTAAAAAAAAAAAAATACATACATGAATAATCATATAAAAAAAGACGAAAAGACAACAACTGACCTTATGATATTATAATTAAAATATGTACAAAGTACGTGCATGTAGACTATATATATATATATATATATATATATAGAGAGAGAGAGAGAGAGAGAGAGAGAGAGGGTGGGAGGCTCACCTGTGGGAGGTCCCGGGTTCGAGTTCGCACCCCCCCCATCACCACCCCTCCCCCTCCCCCTCCCCCTCCCCCCCAACCACCCCTCCCAGGATGGCTTGTAGGCGGGCCCTCGGTCCTGGGCCGGACCAACAACGGATAGCCCAAATTTTATATATATATATATAGTCTATATATATATAGACTATATATATATATATATATATATATATATATATATATAGAGAGAGAGAGAGAGAGGGGGAGGGGGTGGAAGGCTCACCTGTGGGAGGTCGCGGGTTCGAGTTCGCACCCCCCCCATCCCCCCCCCCCCCCCCCCCCAACCACCCCTCCACCCCCGCCCCCAACCACCCCTCCCAGGATGGCTTGTAGGCGGGCCCTCGGTCTCGGGCCGGACCAACAAACGGATAGCCCAAATTTTATATATATATATATATATATATATATATATATATATATATAAATATATATATATATAATTTTTTTGAAACAATGGGTAATTATGGCAAACTCGCCTCCACCGAGGCTCGAACTCCCGGCCACTTGGGCCGCATGCATCTCTCTTAACCACTAGGCTAGAGGTCATTTGCTATATATATATATATATATATATATATATATATATATATATATATATATATATATATATATATATATATATATCCACATTCCCAATTACGCAATTTAACATAGATTTTCTCTACTTCATAGGGTGTGTTTGATTGCAAGGTAGAAAAGAAATTAATTCCATGGAATTATTTTCCTAGAAAAAAAATTCCATGGAATTTTAAAATTTTCCATGGAAAACTTAATTTGGTGGTTTGATTGTCATTATTTTCCACGGAAAATAGTTATTTTCCATGGAAAATGATATTTTCCTATGGGTTAGACAAGTTTCATTTTCCACCATTTTAGAAGAAAATATGGAAAATGATAGTTTTTTGGAAAATAATTCCATTGAAAATATAAGCTATCAAACACTACAATTGGTGGAAAATTTGTGGTGGCAATATTTTCCATGGAAAAAAAGCCCAATCAAACACAGCCTTAGTGTAAAATTGCTACTAATTATTATTAAGGTAATTTGATAAACTCCTTGATAGTTAAGGAAATACAAAGAGACTCCTTCAAACAGGTAGGTGATGTATGACGAGCTTGAGATTTGATATATCTTCTCTGTAAGAACTCTACAAACCTGCATTAAAAACATACTCAAGGAGTATGAGAATAATTTATTTTGTTTAATTATATGTCTATAATTTATGGTTTAGACTTTAGATGTGGTGAGAAATAACAATTAATTAAGCTGAAATTAAGAAGAATGATATGGTGCATTTCCAAATTAATTTGCAACTCTATATACAATATATAGTTGAATATATGATTAAGATCAATTAAATCCTACTATTAATTCGTTTGGTACCGCATGTGCCTGTAGGTGAACTTATATGAAATCCCTACTAATAGAGTCAAAAACATTTTTGAAGTCTAATTTAAACATCATTGTTTTCTGTCTAGATTTATTTCACAAACTAACAAGTTCACGAGCTATTAAAATCTATCAAATCTTCGTAATAGGGGCGTCGAGCCTACAGCAACAACAAACCTCTTTCTCCAAAATTTATTAGGTGCACTATTAAGAACGCTAACATGTCCGTTGACATTATTTAGCTCCTTTTTCTTTTCCTTTTTTGGGCTAGACAAACATATATTATTAATTACACCATTGGTTTATACTAGAATTAGTGTACAAGGAGTCGCGGGGAATTACAAAAAGTTCTTGGTAGAAGTTACAAAACACACTTTGAACAAGCAATATCTAGATCATAAAATTTTATTTATCAATTTCTGTTCGAAAATGTGACACATTCTTTCTTATGTAGCTTTGAGCTTCTTATGTCGACGAATTGCACTCACAGGCAGAAAGGGGAGCGAAAATGAAGTGCAGAAGTGGCAAATAAAAAGTTTTGCATCATTTTTTCCCCCTTCTTTTTCATCATTCATTCTTTCAATTTTGATTCCACAACCGACTTTAAGCTGGATTGTATGGAGGAAAGTCATATATATACTTGACGTCTGAGTTTTGACATATAGAAATGCTAAACCTTTGCTATTATTTCTGTTTCTTTCATATGTTTTTCTATACATATATATTTGGTTGCCTTATTCATTTTCTTCCATTCACCTCACAATAATTATGACGTTTTCTATCATTCACCACACAATAATACGTTGTTAGATTGTATTGACATTTATGTTAAGAAATGTTTGTTCAAGTGCAAGCTTTCCTTTCTCTTCCTCCACATGGATTTAAAGTCAAGTACCAATGAATTACACAGCAACTAAAATATATGCACTCTTTTTGTCCTTTCATTTGACGGTTAAAGGTTCTTGGTTATTAATTTATTTAGGTTGCTGATTGTTGAAATCTATGCTATGCTCACAACTGGAATCAAAGTTTGAAAGGTTTAGTATACTGCAATGTGATCAGTATAATTGATGTGATATTAGAATATGACAAGGTTTGAGAAATGACATATTCATTTTTATGCTTTGAAGTCAGGAAAGGGGCTATTATGAAGTTGGATAAGATTATATATATATATATATATATATATATATATATATATATATATATATATATATATGTGTGTGTGTGTGTGTGTGTGTGTGTGTGTGTGTGTGTGGGGGGGGGGGGGGGGGAAGAATTAGTGATGATTTGTTGGAATCTCTAGTATTAAAAATGCGTAAAATTTTCAACTGAGCTATAAACATTTGTAAGTTATATTTTACCCTTGATTCTTCTAACTAGAGTTCTTATGTTAATGAATAACTCCGACGTCTTGCTCTTTGGCTTAATGTGTCTCAGAAAGATGGTTGTTATTTTCCATTTGCAAATTTTATCATGTTACCTCTTTATCAACACTTTTGGGCATGTTTGTAAACAAGTTGAAAGAAATTTGAGATTTGATGAAGTTGGATCTGTAAATTAACCCTAAATAACTGAAGTTTAGTGTGTTCGGGTGGATTAGCAAAGTGTACTGTGTACATATGCACAATTTTTTGTTTGGGTAGACTACAAAAGAAACTACTATTTCTCAAAACTCATTGTTTGGCTAGAAAACATATAATTGGTTATGATTACCACAATACTAACACGTTGATTAAAAAAACTAAATATACTCTTGCAGGCATAGACCAACAAATAATTAAATTAAATATAACCTTGCAGACCAACAAATAATTATCACATGACCCTAGAAAATTGAGTACCACATCACAAACCACAATAATGTCTCTCATAAGCTATAGAAAATTAAGTATCACATGGCCATGGAACAACCAATGACAGAGAAAAAAATTATGCCTACACACAATGTCACGTCCAAGATTTTGCTTCCCATCGTGACGGATTTGCATAACTTTTTACGACCAGGATTATTTTTAAAATTTTAATTTTATTTTTAAATTTTCAAATTTTAACTTTAATTTTCTTAATTCTTAATTTATAGTTTTTTTTTTTTAAGTTTTTAGTTTTTCATTTTTAGTTTTAAGTTTTTAAGTTTCAATTTTATTTTTTAGTTTTATCTCTTAGTTTTTAAATTATACTTTTCCTAGTTTTTAATATTTAAATTTTAATTTGTGTTTAGTTTTTAGTTTTTAGCTTTAATTTTAAATTTTTAAACTTTAGTTTTTAGTTTTTAATTTTTAGTTTTTTTTTGTTGTTTTTTTTTTTTTTTTGCTTTTGCTTTTGCTTTTTTGCTTTTTGATTATTAATTATTAATTTTAGTTTCTAAATTTTCGTTTTTAATTTTTATGTCTCATATATAATATAAGTTGATATTAGGTTTTGTGTCTCCAAATTGTATAAAATTAGTGTTTGGGTTCCAAATAACTGTTCATGTAGGTAGGGTGTAAAACGATTCAAACCGCTCGTGTTCGACTCGGTCAAAGCTCGTTCGTGGGTAGATCGATATCGAGCTCATTTATTTTCTGTTCGAAGTGGTATTCTAACCGAGTTCAACCATAGGTTGTTCCTCGGTCTTGCTCGCGAACTGACTCGAACTCAGCTCGGTTTCTCTTATTAGAATATTTTTTCTAGCATATGTTATATTTTTCGCTGATGTGTATAAATTTTGTCTTAGGAATTTTACTTTTTATATTTTTATATGATGGTAAACTTATTACGTAAAGAGCATAAATAATTCAACGAAAAGTCTTTAAGACTTGCCATTAATGATTTATACAACAAGTTTAATAGGAATTTGGTTCGGTCTTGGCTCGAGTTCGTTCGTGTTCGTCCGAGCTCGTGAGCTAAATCGCTTCGAGCTCGATCGTTTAGAACCATTAATTGAACCGAGTTCAACACCATTTTCGAGCTTGACCTTAAGCTCTGTTTGAATGAAACTCGTTCGCTCATTTAGTCCAACTGAGTTCGAACACAGTTTCTTCGAGCTCGTTCGTTCGATTTTCAGCATTAACGTTGGACAATTTAGAGACACAAACACTAATATCAATTATATGTGAGACCTTATTTATTTATCCAGAAATTTTCATATAGGATAAAGAAGTTTCTCTAAATTCTACAAAAAGGGAGAAGTTTGAAATATTTGTAAATGGAATTACATAACATCAATTGACTTGGCGTGCTAAAACCGTTTCTTCCTCTCTCTCTCTCTCTCTCTCTCTCTCTCTCTCTCTCTCTCTCTCTCTATAATTTGTTATTATCACTCACAATATTTATTTGATTTAAAATAAAATAATAACTATATATAGATAGATATTATTCAAATAATAATAACTATATATGGTCATACCAACAATTCAAATAAATAATGTTCCTAAAAATATTGGTAGTCTATTAGATTATACAAATATGGTATTATCTTTTGTTGATTTTTTTTTACCATTATCTTATATAGATAAATTATGATATTATCTATTCACAATATATATTGATATAATATACTAATAGATATTCGTATTCGTTATTATCTATTCACATATATTTGATATATATATAATTAAATTATAATATAATATTCGTTATTATCTAAAATATAATGGTAACAAAAAATCACAAATATATAATACCATATTTGTTATCATCTAAAGAATACCAAATATTTTTTAAAAAAATATTTATTTGAATTTGTTTATTCTCCATATATTATTATTATTTGAATAATATCTATCTATACTAGTAATGTGCACGTGCAAAAAAATTTAAAAAAAATTAATTTATTATTAAAAAACAAACAAAGGTAGGATTTGAACTCAAACAACCAAGAAAAGTATCTCATACCTTAACTAGTTGAGTTAGACTATTTGGTTGTAAATATGTCATATTAGATAGTTAAATACTTAGTTATATTTTTTTTTAAAAATAATTAGTGGAGTCTTTAGGTAGTTATTTAGTTATTATTATTTTAATTTATTTAAATGGTTGATGATATACACAGCTTAGACGGCTCACTTTTGAGCCATTTGAAGCCTCTTTATATAGTAGAAGATATATAAAGTTATTTATTTATTTATTTTTAAATCAAATAAATATTATGAGTAGATAATAACAAATTATCTAAAGAGAGAGAGGAGAGAGGAGAGAGGAGAGAGGAGAGAGTACAGGAATGAGGAGAGAGTAGGAGAGAGAAAGGGATGGGAGCCAACTGAGTTGGCGCATGGGAGGGGAGCACCAACTCAGTTGGCTTCCCCTCTCTCTCCATGGGGGGGGAGCATCAACTCAGTTGGCTCTCCCTCTTTCTCCATTTCTGCCATAGCACGCTAAGTCACTTGACGTTCTGTTATCCTATTTACAAATGTCCCCAACTTCTCCTTTTTTTCGAATTTAGATAAACTTTTTATCCTATATGAAAATTTATGTTATTTATTGTCTATTTTCTATTTCCTATTATCTATTTTCTAGTTTCTATTTCCTATCTTCCGAACCCTATTACTTCTTTTATTTTCATTTCTATTTCTTATTTCCTATTTTATTTTCCAATTTCCAATTTTTTATCTATTTTTTATTTTTTGTTTCCTATTTCTTATTTCCTTTCCTATTTTCTATTTCCTGTATTTTAATTTCCAATTTCGTAAGTTCTAATTCCTATTTCTTATTTCCCATTTCCTAATTCGTATTTTCTAATTCCAAATTCCTATTTCTTATTTTCTATTTCCTATTTCTATTTTCTATTTCTACTTCTTATACATTAATTCAATCTCTATTACGATAAACCACTTGTCAGAAAGCATTTATGAGGGAGAGAGGAAATTGCACCATCATTACTGTTTAATTGGGTTGAGCATTTGGGAAAAGAGAAACAAAAAAAATTGGAACCAAAATATTCGAGGGTAACTAAGTAATTAAACAATCTAATTAGAGTGTTATTGCGTATATTTAGTAGTTTCTGTCCAGATAGATCCTATCCAAAAATCATCTTCGTAACATGATTATCTTCAAAATATTTTTTGTTACAAAAAATAACTCTTATCTTGAAACTTGAAAAAGTTATTGGCATTCAATGAAAAAAAAATCTTGCATTTAATTTGCATCATTTAAATGAAGATCCATAAATATTACTTGATGTACCTAATCAAATAAGTGACTCATATTTTGTCAACACCATTGTAGCATCATGTCTATTTTATTTCTTCTTTACTTTCTAAGAATATTGTTTATCTTCACCTACATTTTTATTTCTATAATTATTTAAAAAATTAATATTTTGTAAGACCCAATCTTTAAACTAAAATTTTTATATTTTTTCTCTGTTGCAAGATGGGATCTTTATCTTCCTGTCTCAACCCCATAAATAAATTTGTTTAAACGAACTGAAATAATTGTTTTTTTAAATCTATTTTTCCATTTATTTAAAAAAAAAATTGTTTATCTTCACCTTCAAATTTAACTCTATAATTATTTAAATTTTTAAGTTGTCTACATATTTACCTCTATAATTATTTAGAAATTTTAAGCTTTTTTGTTGCAAGATCTTTTCTTCGGATTTCATCGTCATATATTATTATTGTTCTAATTTATCTAAAATAATAGCGTTTATCTTATTTATCTCTATAATTATTATTTTTGTTTTGCTCGTATCAATAGAAATAAACATCAAAGTCAAAAAATGATAAGGATAATAAAATGTAGTTTTCTATGTGGAGTTTGGTGTACATGAGATAATATTTATGGATCTTTATTTAAATGATACTAATTAAATGCAAGATTCCATTGAAAGGAAATAACTTCTACTAGTTTCAAGATAGAGTTATTTTTGTAACATTTATTAATTCCAGATGATGGTTTCCAAAACAAATAAATTTACTCATTAATTGTTCTTAACATGTAGTCCTTAGGAGACATGTTAACAAAATTCCTTAAACAGAGTTGTTTTGTTCACCCACCAAAACTAGGTGAGATGTTCAACTACCACAAAGCAAATAACACGTTGTAAGTGGTTTTGTTCACCCATCAAAGTAGTTTTGTGTCTCGTTTAGTAGAATGTGAACATCCCACGCAGTTTTGGTGAGTGAATAAATATGGACTCTCATCTTTTAAAAAAAGAGAGGATAAGTTTGTTTTCAAAAAGAAAGATTTAATCTTTTAAAAGAAAGAAATTTATAAAAAAAATTACTTATATACTTAAATTTATTATATGTTATTTCTCTCATAAGAAATTAGTTTATTGCGTAAATGCTGGTGGGATGGCAATGTGCCCCTGAACCCTTTTTTTTACCTGATGGGGACCAGTTTGGGAATTTAAAAATGGAGATGTGGGCGGGAAAGGGGATTAAAATAATTCTCCGATTGGGCTCGGGGACGGGTATGGGTATAGTACTCCCCATCCCGGTAAATCTCCGACCCCGATTACTTATACCCATATCCATATGTGTAACCCATTAAAAATGCTACGATTCATGATCATCTAGTAGTATATTTTATGAAAATCTTGTTTTATTAACAAGCCTTGTACTTATTTGGAATAAAAGTAATTTTTTAAGCTTATAATGTACATAAAAAATTGTTAACCGGACGAGAGACGGAGACGAAAAAATTTGGCCCCGAAAAGGGACGGAGACAGAAAATGCATTGTTTAATGGGGACGGAAATGGGGGTAAAAAATTGAACCCGACGAAGAATGGGGATGGAGATGGGGATTCAAATACTACTCGAGGATAGAGATGAAGAATATGGTCCCCGGTCCCTACGCGCCCCATTGCCATCCGAACATATCTCAATTGGATAGATCCAAATCCCATATTGAATTTATCCACACATATCTCGGTTGTACGATTTAAATTTCCTAGCTGTAGGATTAAATACCATATCGTACGATTTAAATTTCCTAGCCGTAGGATTAAATACCATATTTTTTCAAATTAAGAGAATCAAATCCAACTAATTTTTATTTCTTTTCCTACTTTCTTCTTTAAAAGAATAATAATCATAATCTAAATCGTTGCTGTCCCTTCTCTCAAGGTTACATCTCGAGCACCCCAAAAATAATACAAGTATTCTCTCTTCTTCCTATTCTTCCTTCCGTTCTTCTTTTATCTATGATTTTTTTGGATTTTTTTTTCCAGAACTCTAAATCCATCGAACGCTATATACATATAGATGACGACCCAAATACAATTCTAAATACAACTCTGAGATCCTAACCATATACAATTGGGATTTGAGCGACTACTTCTGTTCTTGTTTTATTGGGATTGAACCCTTGTTACAAAGGGAAAAAATTCGGGACGTCAAAAGTAGAGCATAAATCGGCTCAGCGTAAATAAAATACGTTCAAAAATTCTGTAAAATATTTGAAAAGTGGAAATATAGAGGTTATAAACCTCATATTCTTAAATATGTTGTCAAATTTGTTTAATTAAACATGTTCTGGAAAACCCATGTTTCTATTTGTTAAGTTATAGTTATAGTCCATGACTTGAAGCCCACTAGCTTCCTACCCGACCCGAACCCAATGACTTAAACCGTTCAAACATGTCACGACCCGCTTCTGAATAATCAGACACGAGTCGGACACGTCCAGCCTTCATCGTTGGACACGATGAAATAAGCTGTACCAATCTCTAGGGAAACTACAAGTCCAGACATACATGAATATAAACCACATCATCTATAATATCGAATCCCAGAATCAAAGTATATGTCTAAGAGTTATTACAATCATCCAGCTAAAAGAAAAGAAAAGTCTGATAGTCTCAAGTACAATAGTAAACTGCTAAGGGTAAAATACTAGGTTTCCTCAGCCTCTAAGTCCAGAGCAACTCCAGCTGGCTCTACTGCGTCTATAGGCTCACGACCATAGTATGTGTCTCACAATGCCTCCATCTCACCTGTAACATATCCTAGTCAGGAGCGGAGCAAAGTACAGTTCTAGGTAATGAACAAGAACATCATGATATGGAAATGCGTATAGGAGAACATGAAATATACAGTACAAAAAAAGAACATGAAAGTACAGGAATGTAAGTACAGGAAATAAAGTACAGGAATGTAACCATGAACCTGAAGTACAAGACATGACACGTGCTCAATGTTTGAAATACAACTAGCCTATGTGACCGGCTGAGGTGAGTACAAGAATATGTACATGACTAGTATATGAGTATCGAAACGGCTTAGGACCCGCATGCACGATGCGAGACCTAAGCTATCTACATGAATATAGTAACCGGGGTTTAGTCACATAGCAAGTGTATTTTCTCTTCCGAACAGGAAAGTACAAGGGTACAAGCTATCGTGTCATGACGTGTCACAAGAAAAGTACAAGATATGTAAATGCACAAAAATCATAGAAAAGTACTTGTCTTGCTCCGAAAAATCAAGTGTACTAGATGGAGCTGGATGTCCTCATGTTATATGACTATAAGTTGGTTAAGGCTATGCATAAAGGTATAGCTATCCTATTATTTCTAAATAGTTCGGCTAAATGAATTAATACAAGAAGTTCACTAATCTACATTAATCCTCAAGTACTCCTATAATTAATATTGACTTATTTTTATAGAAACATATGTTAATAAAATTACTTAGATACATACACCAAAATTTACATGTAATTGAATGTATATAGAAGAATTCTTGTACCAATTGTCATTATAGAATATTATTATAGTAGCTCAAGGAGTATTGGTACCACCTAATACCACATATGGCCACCCATGTATACAAGAAAATACTCAACTCAAACTTCCTTTAAACCCTTCCAGGTGTTTGCAACGCTAACCCTTTAACCACAAGCTAAAGGAATAACACAACTCTACTAGCTATGGAACACAACCCATACCCTACTGACTCTTGAGGCTTGACTTAAAAATCATTCCAGACTTGGAAAGAAGTAGAGAAGAATGCTTATAAGATCAAATCCCCTGCTGTACATATATACAATAATAAGAAACATGACTACTCATTAAATTTAGATCACTTCAAAACCATTTCTATCTGAATTAAAATGTCTACAACTCTCAAACAATCCAGCTCTCACAAAGAAATTATACTGAACCCACTTAAAAGTTTACAACAAATAACAACCATCAAAACTCAACTGAATTACCCCCCTGCGGCTATACTGTACTCAACGGTCATTGTTGCAATTAAAATATAAGCAACATACTCTGGATTTGCAAGCAGAACAACCACAACATTTCCCTAACAACTCGACCAACTATGGTTCGCCCTCGTGTCCACTCTGACACCATGCCAGCAGAGTCTAGACAACCTTGACAGTCACGAACAGTTGTTGGACACAGGTCTGAAACCTGGACGCAGTCGGCGGCTAGACACGCACGAACTGGACATAATAAGCCTACGGTCAACACTAAGCATAGCTAAAAAAATCCGTAATGATCAGAAAATTAGAAATGACTTGCAGCAAAGTCCAAGATCAACCAGAGGTACAATTCTTCACGTCGGATACGTATGCCTCATGTCCTGTTACGATCCTAGGCTCTCCTGCGGCATTACGACGAACAGTTTAAAGACGGATTAGAAGGAGGATTCGAAAATGATTTTCCCGAAATTCTTTTAAGGAATTCGTGGAAAATATGACCAGAAATCAACAATCGAACCAAACCTCACCACTCAATTGAGGATTAGAAATACTTTCAGCTTGATCCACAAAATTCCAGTTGATTCCAATCCACTGATGAAAACATAAATCAAATGAGAATTCCAAGAATCGATCTAACAAACTCAACGCTGTAAGAATAAGAGCTCACCGTCGAATTAAAATTCTCAGATCACTGATCAATCGAGTCGAAACCGAATCCTCGTCTGCTCACTATTTCTTCGATCGATCGATCAAATCAGCTCGATCTAGGAATTTAGATCAGAACGATCAAATCGATCCAGATTGAAATTAGGGAAATAATAAGCCGATCAAATGGAAGTCACCTTTGTTACGGATTTGATTTCTCATGGCGCTCGATGGACCTTCAGATTGCCAGGAAGAACTGATCGAACAATCCTTCACGCACCGATCGATCGTGATCTCGCTCGAAATTGTTCGATCCGTACCGATTGGTGCAAGGAGCTGGACGAGACTTCCTGGAGTAGATCGTCGGAGGAAAAAGGGTCGGCCGCTGAACTGGAGAGCCTCAATCACCGTCACGATCCGTCCGTTCGTCGCTCAGAAAGCTGGTCGCCGGCGTATCACCGTCGCGATCCGTCCGTTCGTCGCTCAGGAAGCTGGTCTCTGGCGTCGCCATTAGGATTCCCAGAATTTAGGGTTAGAGTTTGGGAATCAATGGAGAAGAAGTGATGAGAACGTAAAATGTTATATTTTTATCACTCAATGTTCACCATTTTATGCTCATTCTATGACTAAAGTACTCGTTATATTTTGCTTTAGGATGCAATTGGAGACAGTATGTGCAAAATGGAGCTAAGTTGCAATTCTGGACAGTTTTGACACCTTTTATCAAAATGGGCATAACTTTCTCCTCCGAAAAGAAATTAAGGTGCTTCAAAAAGATTTGGAAAGCTAGAAAAAGGGCTACAACTTTCCTATTTTAAGATTTTTGAGCTTCAGGCTGCATCACTGACGAAATCATGCCTCCAGTTGGGTCAAAGATGTTGTGAACAGAAATAGGAACCAAAATAACCATTTCTCTACTAGTTCTATGACTTAGTCTATTTTGTTTGAGAAGTTGTAACTTTAGAGGATATATGGGAAGATATTTTGGGATTGAAACAACTAATTGAGGGTGTATATTAGAAATCATGAACACACAACACAACTCTTCTTCTTCTTCTCCAACTTTTCTTTTGAGGTTTTGATAAACATGTGCGGCAAAAGTCTTGTTGGTCGAAGTGTACGGAAGCCTTGAAATCAATAAACTTGTGAGATCTAAATTGTTTTTATATGTTTGATTTATACTTTGAATATTGAATGTTTTTCTATGCCAACTTTCATGATTGTTTTGTTTAATTACAAGGAGGCCTACTAGTTTATTATTCATTTTGATCTACCAGTAAAATAGATATCAAATTCGTAATTGTTTGATGTTTTTAATTTGTGAAGTAACCAAGATTTAATGAACTACTTTGTTTTATTAGATCTTAGGAGAAAAGCTTTTGACAAAATTAAATACAACCGCTTGTGCTTGTATTGTTTTGCTTTATCGATCTCTTTGTTCTTTAAGAAATTGCTAGATTAAATCTTTAGCGCTTGTCTGAGATTATTTAGTAATTAAAGTTAATTAGGTCACTTGGTATCTATATAACTAAGCCTAAGAGAGATAGGAAGATACTTCCAACGATAAATATTCAAAGTATGATTTAATTTATGCTTGCATCGATGCAAGCATAAATGTTTGCATCGATGTAAAACATTCATCAATGCATAAAATTATGATGTTTGCATTCAAAGTATAATACTTCAAAGTATGATTTAATTTATGCTTGCATCGATGTAAAATATTCAAAGATACTTCCAACGGTAAATATTCAAAGTATGATCTAATAAATTGCTATATCAATTTTATGCAATGTAAAACATTCATCATTGCATAAAATTATAAAAGTACACTAATTACTTTCCATGGAAACATTTATGCTTGCATCGATGCAAGCATAAATTAAATCATACTTTGAATATTTATCGTTGGAAGTATCTTCCTATCTCTCTTAGGCTTAGTTAATTAGATACAAGTGACCTAATTAATTTTAATTACTAAATAATCTCAGACAAGCGCTAAAGATTTAATCTAGCATTTCTTAAAGAACAAAGAGATCGATAAAGCAAAACAATACAAGCACAAGCGGTTGTATTTAATTTTATCAAAAGCTTTTCTCCTAAGATCGAATAAAACAAAGCAGTTCATTAAATCTTGGTTGCTTCACAAATTAGAAACATCAAACAATTACGGATTTGATATCTAATTTAGAGGTAGATCGAAATGAATAATAAACTAGTAGGTCTCCTAGTAATTAAACAAAACAATCATGAAAGTTGGCATAGAAAAACATTCAATATTCAAAGTATAAATCAAACATATAAAAACAATTTAGATCTCACAAGTTTATTGATTCCAAGGCTTCCGTACACTTCGACCAACAAGACTTTTAGCCGTACATGTTCATCAAAACTTCAAAAGAAAAGTTGGAGAAGAAGAAGAAGAGTTGTGTTGTGTGTTCATGATTTCTACCCCCTTTTATACACCATTAGTTAGTTATTTCAATCGCAAAATATCTCCCCACATATCCTCTAAAAACTTCTCAAACCAAATAGACTAAGTCATAGAACAAGTAGATAAATGGTTATTTTGGTTCCTATTTTTGTTCACAATAGCTTTGACCCAACTTGAAGCCTGATTTCGTCAATGATGCAGCATGAATCTCAAAAAACTTAAAATAGGAAAATTGTATCCATTTGTCTTAGCTTTCCAAATCTTTTTGAAGCACCTCAATTGCTTTTCGGAGAAGAAAGTTATGCCCATTTTGTTAAAAGGTGTTAAAACTGTCTAGAATTGCAATTTAGCTCCATTTTGTACATACTGTCTCCAATTGCATCCTAAAGCAAAATATAAATATAATGAGTAACTTTAGTAATAAAGTAAGCATAAAATGGTGAACATTAAGTGACAAAAATTTAACATTTTATGTTCTCATCAAATACCCCCACACTTAACTTTTGTTCTTCCTCGGACAAAAATCTTATTTATTAATTTTTTTCAAAACAAAAATCAAGGTTGTAATGTCATAAATAAAGACCATGCACTTCAAAACTCATAACATTCATGAAAATATATTCTTGAACAAGTTCTAATTACTTAGTAATTAATTTTATTTGAAGATAGAGTAAACTAAATTGGTAGACCATCATGGGAATAAACACTCAACTCTCATATATTTGAAGGGTATGTGTTTAGTTCAAATTCATTCCCAAAAAAATGATCTACCATAAGCTTGCATATCTTCTCATTCTTCACCACTTGGACCACATGCATAACACAAATCATAAGGAATTTATGGGTTGTAATGAGGCTTAGGATCAAGGTAGGATATATTTGGGAGTGTAGCTAAAAAAAACCATCAAAAATAGTGGAACAAAAATAATTTAACTCAAGCTCGAATATATAAAATATATAAAACCAATTACCCCATTTAGCTTCTTCAAATTGACCTTAAAGCATTCAACATACCTCTTTATTGGAATTGGAGGAAGAATTATGAAAATAAATATCAAAAGTAATTTCCTCCATCACTTTTTTACTTCTTTCTTTCTTTCTTTTTCTCATCATCTTTTTTTATTTTTATTTTTCATTTTCATTTTTTTTTGCTTTTTTTTATTTTTTCCATGATGGAACTCAAGAATTTGAGAATAAAAATATGTAGCCAAACTAGAAATTCAGATAACCCCACACTTATTTTTATACACCCATACATATCATAATGCTCCACTACTTTTCTGGCCTGGATAAGAATTTTTTTCATGTTAAAGCTTATAATATGGGTTCACAAAAATAGAAGCAATAAGGCTCAAAGGGGTTTAACCAAAGAAAAAATAATTTCGGGATAGGCTATTTGGCTTATGTAGCGTATAACAAAGATAACCTTAATTATATTCATGTATGCATGTGCCGATGTGACCTCGAAGAGAATCTAAGCAAGTTCTAGAGAAATAAGTTCATGTAAGAATATCTCTCATCAAAAAATAGTGAGACTGATGTGTTAGTCTAAAGGCTCAAAATCTCACCTGCTTTTGTCTACAAATATAGTCACAACCATCCTCAAGGAAAAAACTATACTAATTAATTCTAAGTTGAAAAGAGTATTTATTCAATCATGTTATGAATTTTTTTAAAACTTAGTTAAATCTTCCTCATGACATACACAACCAAAAATTATTGAAAACCACAAAAATAAATCTCCCTTCTTTAAGAAAATAAATTGAAAGCCAAAAAAAAAAACAACAACAAAAAATCTTTTTCAAGTTTTATTATTTAAATTTATTTATTTATTTAAAAACCATGCATTTAAAAAATAGACAAAACATAAATCTCCTCCCCCATATTTAAAACTAAACATTGTCACCAATGAAAGTCTAAATGCAAAGAAAAGATAAAAACAAACAAAAATAAAAATGCAAGAATAAGAATAAACTCCCCTTGGGTTGCCTCCCAACCAGCGCCTTTGTTTAATATGTCGTTGGCTCGACTCTATGCACACTTGACATAACTATGCAAGGGCTTTACGTCTTGAATAGAGGCAAACAGAGGATAAAGCCCTCTTGTCAGAAATTGATAATGAAATATAATGAATATTACCTGATCGTTGTCTGTTTATAAAATTATTCAACCCTGCAACAATTTTATGCAAATTACTACTCAAGGCAAGCTCCATATTCTTTTTCTTGAGATGTTCGCTGACGACAATATTGAATCCATCTTTGTCATTAAGTTCAAAAACTTCATGTGCATTAGGTACTTCGTCGTCATTAGGAATGTTTGCATCTGCAGCGCTGTTTCTTTCTTCTTCTTGTTTTGGCAATGTAGGTGCTTCTTTTACTAGGTTGTCAACCTCTCTACCATTTCTCAAAACGAGTGTGCTTACATTTTCTTTTAGATTTATTATTGCTTGAGATGATAATTTTTCCAAACTTTGTGCCTCCAGCTTGTTAATTATTACAGCCATTCGACTCATTTGATCGTCCAAACTTTGGATTCTGGCCCTCGTCTCCTGTTGAAATTATTGTAGGACCGATTATAGACGAGTTGTAAAGCGCAATACTCTAGAGGGGGGTGAATAGAGTAGGCAGCGGAAATTAACTAATTAAAAATGTTAGTAACAAGATCACAGATAATATATCACAGATATGTAAATGAAAAGTAAAGAGTAGAGAGCAAACGCAAACACAAGGATGTATACTGGTTTCCCTCTGTTGAGGACTAGTCCAGTCGGAAGAACTCTAGCTTCCAGTTGAATCCACTATGGAAAATCACCACAAGTTTTCATCCGAAGATCTTGCAACTTCTACAACACGAGCTTTGATCCGAAGTACTCGACCAACTTCAATTATGAAGTGTGTAACTTCAATCAAGCCTCTGATTACAACCACTCTGAAACTTCTAGACCGTACCGTACTGGCAAATCGACTAGAGGATTGTAACTGGCTTGGGATTTGAAAATGAATAGCTCAGAATACTTTGGAAGAAGTAGTAGGCTTATAGAGAAGAGATATAAAAGTGAATTGGTGTGTTGAAATGATCGAATCCTTCTCTATTTATAGTTTTTCCAAAGGCAGAATTCTGACAGAATTCGGACAGAATTCGGGCAGAACTCTATGAGAAAATCTCGGTGGGATCCGTAACTGCAGGAAGACCAAGTTCAAAAGCAACGTTCACTAACCGAACTCTGGCCGAACTCTGACCAAATTCTGGCCGAACTCTGGCCGAATTCTGTCCGAGTTCTGTTGGAGTTCTGTCAGGGTTTTTGCAAATTGGTTTTGGGCTTTTTGAAAAGTCAGGCAGTTAGGAAGTAGTTTGGGCTTTTGTAAGTGGGCTTGTTTTCAAAATGAAAGGGTATTTTGAAAACGTTTCTTGGGTAGCCTATTTGCCAGTACGATGCAGTGTACATCGTATTCCTAGACTCAATAAATATGCAAAATTATATTGATAAAATAGGAAAACCAAGAGCCCTTTGATGACACATTTCTCCAGATATTTGAGCAAACATGAAGACGCCTTTTTCACTGACGGCGATCGTCCAAATAAACAGATCTGGAAATCTGAATACCTTTCGGGGGCTTCGCCCTCGAACCCCTGACGAGGGACGCTGTCCCCTCGACCCCTGTCCGCTGACCGGGCAGCGGAACCCCCGATGCGAGGCCCTGGATAGGTCGTTAGGCGGTTCAGAGAAATCTTTTTGTATGATGCCGTCTTTGGCCCATCGCATATGTCCTGGTTTGATCATGTTTGATCATGCTTACAGCATGTCTACAAATACATGTTAGGCAAACAAAACAACATGATACAAGCATAGCAATAAGATATAGAACATTTTGGACAATGCTACTATTAGGACAATGCTAAGTTAAAGTAGCAGCATGATAGTAATTATATGAATATTAGTGATAGTATTATATTAAACTTAATTGATTAGCCATATTCAAAAACATGATATAATCATTAGGCTAACAATTGTAAGGTATTATTGGCAAGAGACATAACAATATCTTCTAAATACATACCAGAATTAGAAGTTTGGTCCAACGTGGGTATGATTGCTTGTACTGTTGGTAACTTGAGCAATTTTGATTGACGTACTTATTTGATTGTAGATTTCCATAGCTAAAAGTATGATGATCTTCCCACCCTGGGTTGTTCGAGTTTGAATATCGATCATACTTCATTTGTGATTGTCCAAGAAAACCACGTTCCCCATTCACTTGTTCATTTGGGTCCTCTTGAAGAGTTGGATACATATCAGTTGTATGTCCTGCAACTAAACAAATCCCACAAGCTATTGTTGTTTGCATATTACCTACAACCATTTGATGAACAAGAGAAGTTAAACTTGCAATTTGTTCTTCAAGAGAAGAAACATTTACCTTATTAGCGTGCCTAGATGGAAGATCCAACCAAGTGGCAAATTGTTGAGAATTGGTCACCATGTCCTGTTCAATATATATATATATATATATATATATATATATATATATATATATATATATATTTGCTAACAAAAAGAAATTATTTTATTACAAGAATGATATCACAAGAGGCACAAAAATTAACTAAAATTACTCTCCGACAACGGCGCCAAAATTTGGTGTGTTGTCATAGGCACCCAAAAATAAAACCTTTACTGTCACGACCCGCACCCGCTTTTCGGATACGAGACGTATCCAAGCCAGCCTACGCTGCAGTGTCGGCGGTAGAACGCTGTCAATCTCGCAAAAAATAAATACTCAAAATATCACATATGCTGCTCATTCACATTTCTAAATTTATTACAACAGTTACAACATTTATATTTAAAAGAAATACAAAGTTTTACAATTAAAGAGAATGATACAATTGTTTTTTATTTCTAGGTTGGCCTCAACATACCCAAGTCTTCCCAATGCTAAGAGTGATCGCGGCTAAACCTGTAAAATGTTGGTTATCCAGTCAGGATTGGAACAAGTACACAAACTGAGGATAATGCAAAACATAACAGAATTAACAAGACATGAAAATAGCATATGAGATATGAAAGCTGTAAAAAAAGCACGATAGAGAAGTAAACAAGGAAAAACTAATAAAAGACATCTATCTAGGTGGTGTGAAATATCTGTTTCGACATGTGAACTGCTAAGGGGTAAAATCCGGCACCTGCACGTGTCGTATACAGGTGCTATTGTTCATGAATAGACATCATGGGATAGTTCTGGGTAGTCCACATGTCTACTAAGATATTTCTCCTCCCGACTACTCTGTGTGACGAGCGTGTCAACAAGCAGCAAGATATATGTATAAACATGAAATGATAAGACTACTATGAATCAGAAAGCAATCAGAAAGTGCACTTGCCTGAGGTCCTTAGCTGGAAAAACCAATAACACTATATCACTCAAGGAGCCACAATCAACCAACACATGCAGAAGTCTCCGGATACTGAAATAAATAGTACCAATGTTCTCAGAATAGTCAAATTAGCTAGGATTACCTGTCCTTAAGTCTAATTCTGGATACAGGGGCAAAACGGTAATTTCGGGCAAAAATAATATGCCGTTAGACCCACTTTGCACCAAAAAGTGTACCAGAGTCAACGGTATCTAAAGTTGTCAAACTACATATTTATGGATCCAGTTTTTCGATACGAACCCAACAGTATGTCCATAGTTGCATTCCGGCGGGCCGTGCACAAAATCGCCCGTTGAGTGGAACCGTGGGGCCCGCAAAACAACGTCGGATTCAACTGTCTCAGAATTGGACCAAACTTGGCATGTAGGACCAAAAAAATGATACTGTACTGTTGGAGCAAGTTTTGTCTCGATCTGATGAGCGTGCACAAAGTTATGTCTGAATTTGTATTGTACGGATACGGGGCGATTCCGACGGATACGCGTCGAATTCGTCGCGCACACGCGACCAATTTGAATTCCGTCAAAGCTCACACGACCACGAAGCCGTTACGCAACTTTCGATGTTTTCGGTTCGCGACCACGTCGCCCGGAATGGTGGGACGCACGTCGTGTGGAGCAATTTTCTAGTTTTGAAAACAGATTTTTCGTCAACTTCGTCAATGATTTAATTCATGCATACATATCGAAAAACAGAACTATAAGTTGAGTTTTGATCCTGGTTATGTTAACTTTAATCGTGTTCAAGTAGTTTCTGAAAACTATCAGTAGGTTGGCCGTGACTGGCCTTCCAAGTCGGGTCGTGGGGACTGTTTTCTAATTATTTATAAACAGTTTTTGATGAAGTTTGCGTCGATTTATCTAGCAAACCAGGACTTCTATATTCAAACTACTTGAAGGAGATCGGAGTTGGATAGATTAGAATTGTACAGCAAAATCGGTTCAGGAAATCGTTGAGCGATGCGGGAGAAAACACGACTTGAAATCCTCCGATCACTGCCACCGTTGCTGTCGTTGTTCTCTGTTTCAGCCGTTCGCGTGCGCGCACGACTATTCCTGTCGGCGACGGCGACCCTCGGTGGCACGCGCGCTCCCGCGGGGTGTGCCCAGGTGGCTGGGGGTCGTGGTGGCGGTCAGCCGCGTGCCAGGGTTAGGGTTTGGAGTTTTCCCGATCGAACTCCCTCTCTCTGTTTTCATTTGTAAGCGCTGCTATGAACTGCTGGGGCCGGGCTCGGTTCTGGGAATAAGGAGGGGTCGGGCTGTTCTGTGAGACTTTGGTCTCGGTTTGGCCGCCTAAGGTTGGTTGGGCTGGGCTTTGCCCGGGCTGGCATGGCCTTTGGGGCTAAGGAGAGAGCCTTATTTCTTTTCCTGTTCAACTATTAAACTTATATACACCTAAATACTTATGGACATATATACATATATTTATATACACGTATGCATACTCACATACCTATATACGTATGTGTATATATATATATACGTACGTATACACACATAAATATAATATATATACGTAAATATACATATATAATATACTTTTGTATATACATACACACATAAATATAATATATTTATATATTCATACAAATATATATATATAATATACACTTGTATATACATACACACATTTTAATATATATCTATATTTTCACACATCCATATACATATATACCTCATATATTATATATTTATATGTATATGCACGTATTCACCCATATTTTATACATTTATATATATATTTTTTTTTTTTTTTTTTTTTTTTTTTTTATATACATTTATATATATATATATATATATATATATATATATATATATATATATATATATATATATATATATACATCTATATAATATACATTTATATAAATATACCTACACTATTATAAATATATATACACGCACAAATACACATATATATAATACTTATTTATTCATACATTTCCATTTACACATATACAATATTATTATATATTTATATATTCTCAGATATCTTGATGATAATAACTAATAATAATAAATAATTTATATTTAATATCCACAATAATAATAATAATAATAATAATAATAATAATAATAATAATAATAATAATAATAATAAGGATAATAATGATAAAATTTAATAAACCAATAGGGTGTATATACCATCAGGCACGGTCTAATAATCCAAAGAAAGTGTACAAGGCCTATTTTTATACAAGTATTATTGAGTATCAACTAATAACAATATTTATAATATTTAAATAAGAATACTAGAAAATATTCGTTAAATCATTTAAAATGAAATACAACACCCTCATACCAAATTTCCTCAACACGGACGTCCTTGGACGTGCTGCATGACCTACATGGACTTGGGCTTGGTACGGGTCTAGTCCAAGCTGGTTTGGTACAACCGGGTCTCCTAATGTCAAATAATATTAAATATAAATAATTAAAATATTTATAACGGTTATGTCACAACTTAGCCTGGTTTTCCTAATTAGGACATCACTATGGCTCGACCTTTCCTACTAGGGCTAATACACTAGTCAAAGCACGCCACTGCACTATCCGTACCGCGATTTTCAGTCGTCTGGTACTTCAAAACTCAACCATGGCTAAAAATCATCTACCGTAATAATTAACTAAGTAATCAATTATAAAATTCTAAAATTATTATTTAAATTAAATAAATAATTAAAAAATATTTTTAAGAATTTTTCGGGAAGGGGAGCTACAAATCTACCCACCTTAAAATAATTTTGTCCTCGAAATTCTAATCGTAAACATGCCAAATTTTTTAAAAATAAATTCACTATTACCACAATATCCTCGAATTTTAATTTCTCAGAAATATTTATATCTTCCTCCTTGCCATTTCGTAATTACGAATCATCGAGGATTTCTACCCACCTTTGGTCACACTACTCCTCAAACTAAAATCTCATAATCTTCTAACTAGTTGCTAACAATCCCACCAATAAATGTCTAGGCATCTGGTTTCTAAAATCCTCTCGTATCTACCAAGCAACCCAAAAACTTAACAAGCAAATTTACACAAGTAGCTAAGAATATTGGTAAATTCTAATACGCATGACCTTCGTTTCTCCGAAATAAAGGACAGAAGGGTAAGGAGGAATAATCGAGGGCAATTATGAAGTTTCAAGAGCGGTAGAGATATTTCGACGGTTCAGCTAAAAAGGGTTGAGCTAGTTTTCAGTCAAGTTGGTTAGCTAGGTCCCTCAAGCCCAAAATGCGCCTTCAGTGACTTTTGTGTTTAAGTGGCACATGAGGCCTCAGTTGGACGGCACACTAGTGGCATGTGCGTAGTGGACTTCGAGTAGATCACAACCATATATTGGGTCGAAGGAATGGGATCGTGGTTAAAGCCCTAATGGAAGTTGGAAAGTATACCAGTACTATGGTAAAAGTTATTGCTAGTCCTTTTAACCTGAAAGTCGTAGCACAAAAATAGAGTACAAGGGGACGAATTCGAGTAGGACATGATATACCTAGATGAAGGTGGACTCGTCTAGATCTTGCATATAAAATTTGTTAGAAGGTAACAGTCGGTCTCGTGCTCTGAATGTTAATGACACGGCCAGGAATACAAATGATCTAAATGGAAAGTGGGAGTCCATTGGGCTCTAATTATCATCCTAGTGGAAAATTATTCTAATCAATCGGTAATCCTCGTATGTCACAAAATTTTAGAAGGCTTACAGTCTACCCACCTTAGAGGCTAGGATATGGTGGCAAGGTTTCTGTCACAGGGCTGGCCAATGGTAGCTAGACTTGCATATACGACTATCATAGTCATGGGGATACTATGTCTCTACCTATCACTCACGAGCTTTCGCCTTTCCAATCAATGAAAGACCAAAAACAATGAAGGGTTCAAGGGAGATGTCACTGAACACAATTACGTGATTCAAAGACGAATGTATAATTCAAGGAGAATTGTCAAGCAGTCGTGGATGAGATCCTAAAGACATCTACATCTCAATCCACGTAGGATAGTTAGATGAAAAGCGAACCAATTGTATCATAGTTGATCAGACCGTAATACAATGATTCTGATTAGACAATACGTTAGCGGGCGTCCCCAATAAATATATATCTTGAATCAAGCTCGATAAAAGAATAAGCTTGCAAAACTAGGCTGTAAAAGCAGCATTGGTCAAGAGAGTCAAAATATAAGTAGGCAAAATTTTTGGAAATGAGGCACAAATAGTTTGAGTTTTGAGAAAATCAAAACCTTACCTAGTGTTCTTGCCTATACAGTCATCTTATTATCTCTTATCCTTAAGGCCTTGGTCGACTAATGGGTTTTAGAACTCTAAATTCTATATTCTAGGTAAAACCATTAGTGTTAGTCAATTACCTCGTTAATAGATCACAACGACCACATAATGCGAGGTTGGGAGACATGCTACTCAACTTACAGGACTTCCACTAATCTTGGCTTTGGATCTTATGGTACACACAGGGCATTTTCCTATCCTCTATGGTATCATAAACTTGTGATCACGTCTGAAATCATTCCACCAAGAATTATGCCTCGCCCGTATACTCTGATTATGGCAAACCCTTGGTTCCGTGATCCAGGTGTGATATGCTATAAGGTACTCTATATTGTCACAAGGGTATCTAAAATCTAAAGAGGTCAACGAGAACATAGTTTTAGAAATATTCCATAGACTATGATTCTTCGGTATGATTTCAATTATTTGGGTTGTGCCTCGCCAGTGCGCTGCTGGCTGGCCATTGCAATCGTTAAAACTATTCCAACTACATTCCTAGGACTTTAAGGAGTTGCTAGGGTTCAACCAATTGCCTTATGATAGAAAGTGTAAATATCTGTCTACAAGTCTCAATCCTTAAATTAATATATTGATCAGGGAGGAATTAGCTAAAGACAAGGAAAATAAGAACATCCTAACATTTATCTCATATATATTTCAAATGGTTGAGGGAAAAACTTTGAATCAAATCTGCCTTGGGATTCATATTACTAACTAATTCTTTACAGCAAATAGGATTTTAAAACAGGTAATTCTAACTTATGATATAAGATTTATAGAGCAAAAGAAAATTGAACAGATTATCAAGATTAAAATTGACTCCTTAATTCTAGGCAGGTCTAACATACCAAGTGTATAGTGTATCCACATGGAATCACAATATCATATCAAAAGTATAGTGTACCTATAAAGATCTCGCAAGCAATCTAAATTCAACCACTCTATATCCAATTTGCATGGCCTATCAGACAATCTTAACTACCCAATTATCAAATTAATGAGGGACTCCTATTCCTAGTCATTCTCTTAAATCATTTTAATCCTAATTGTGAATGAGCATTTCCTAGGCGCAGGCTCGCAGCAGTACGACTAATACGGTACTACCGCGAGTTCGCATAATTTGCGAAGACTGACCTGCATGGGCCACCATAAAAACTTGTCACGACCCGCACCCGCTTTTCGGATACGAGACGTGTCCAAGCCAGCCTACGCCGCAGTGTCGGCGGTAGAACGCTGTCAAGCCCGCAAGAAATAAATAATCAAAATATCACATATGCTGCTCATTCATATTTCTAAGTTTATTACAACAGTTACAACATTTATATTTAAAAGAAATATAAAGTTTTACAATTAAAGAAAATGATACAATTGTTTTCTATTTCTAGGTTGGCCTCAACATATCCAAGTTTTCCCAATGCTAAGAGTGATCGCGGCTAAACCTGTAAAATGTTGGTTATCCAGTCAGGATTGGAACAAGTACACAAACCGAGAATAATGCAAAACATAACAGAATTAACAAGACATAAAAATAGCATATGAGATATGAAAGCTGTAAGAAAACTGAGGACATAGCACGATAGAGAAGTAAACAAGGAAAAACTAATAAAAGACATCTATCTAGGTGGTGTGAAATATCTGTTTCGACATGTGAACTGCTAGGGGGTAAAATTTGGCACCTGCACGTGTCGTATACAGGTGCTATTGTTCACGAATAGACATCATGGGATAGTTCTGGGTAGTCCACATGTCTACTAAGATATTTCTTCTTCCGACTACTCTGTGTGACGAGCGTGTTAACAAGCAGCAAGATATATGTATAAACATGAAATGATAAGACTAGTATGAATCAGAAAGCAATCAGAAAGTGCACTTGCCTGAGGTCCTTAGCTGGAGAAACCAATAACACTATATCACTCAAGAAGCCACAATCAACCAACACATGCAGAAGTCTCCGGATGCTGAAATAAATAGTACCAACATTCTCAGAATAGTCAAATTAGCTAGGTTTGCCTGTCCTTAAGTCCAATTCTGGACACAGAGGCAAAACGGTAATTTCGGACAAAAACGATGTCCGCCGTTGGACCCGCTTTGCACCGAAAGGCATGCCAGAGTCAATGGTCTCTAAAGTCATCAACTATATGTCTATGGATCCAGTTTTTCGTTACGAACCCAACCGTATGTCCAGAGTTGGATTCCGGTGGACCGTGTACAAAACTGCCCATTGAGTGGAACCGTGGGGCCCACAAAACGACGTCGGATTAAACTGTCTCAGAATTGGACCAAACTTGGCATGCAGGACCAAAAAAATGATACGATCATGTTGGCCAAGTTTTGTCTCGATCTGATGAGCGTGCACAAAGTTATGACTGAATTTGCATTATACGGATACGGGGCGATTCCGACGGATACGCGTCGAATTCGTCGCGAACATGCGACCAATTTGAATTCCGTCAAAGCCCACACGACCACGAAGTCATTACACAGCTTTTGATGTTTTCGGTTCGCAACCACGTCACCCGGAATGACGGGACGCACGTCGTGTGGAGCAATTTTCTAGTTTTGAAAACAGATTTTTCGTCAACTTTGTCAATGATTTAATTCATGCATACATATCAAAAAATAGAACTACAAGTTGAGTTTTGATCCTGGTTATGTTAACTTTAATCGTGTTCAAGTAGTTTCTGAAAACTATCAGTAGGTTGGTCGTGACTAGCCTTCCAAGTCGGGTCGTGGGGACTGTTTTCTAATTATTTATAAGCAGTTTTTAAGGAAGTTTGCGTCGATTTATCTAGCAAACCAGGGCTTCTAGATTCAAACTACTTAAAGGAGATCGGAGTTGGATAGATTAGGATTGTACCTGTCACGCCCCGACCCGGAATCACCCGGATCATCATCCTCGCAGGGGGCGTGATGCCGCACGAGCCTGGATTTGCGCTCGTGCAAGGCAGGATGACAAGTTCTCAAATGGTTATCTTTGAATTTGATTTAACAACGAAAGGAAACGGAGTATACAAACAATCATCTTTATTGATATTCAAAACGAGATTACAAAGGCTTTCAATAGCCCAACGATACATGCCAGATTGGCTACAACACTCAAGTTCTCTCCTGTCCACAAAGGATTTCACCGTTCCATACATCATGCCTTCTATATCTCGGCCGCATCAATCCTGTTGCAAGTCTGAGCGTCAAGCGATCGCACGCTTCAATACGCTTCGACATTCCAAGCCTCAACGCGTTCAAGTAACGCTTCGCCTCGAGCAATCCATTCCCCGTGCCCTGCATAAAAGCTGGTGGGGGATCAGCACGTTCGTCCTCGCATGAGCCGACGAAAAGACTATCCTTCTAAACCGACATTTTAGTATTCATGTTGAAGCATGCAACTTAGCTTATGATCTTGCTATGTTCTCCTTAGGGTCAATTTCATGGCATATACGAAACATAAAGCATGTAAGCATGGCAAGCATGTTATCGAATTGAAAAGGCAAGCAAGCAATCCCGTGTTTGATTCGTGGTGCGACTTACCAAGTCGACGCACTCGCCCTTGCACTGACGCAAGGTGAATACGCCTATCTGTTTTCTCTGTCATGTTATAAGTGCATCTCTATACGGATCTATATATGCGCGATAAGAGTGTACCGCACACTTTCGACCCAGGATTCGTCCGCACAGGATACATATATACCTTGCACTTCCAACCCATCGCCCTTAATAACTATATGAAGGTCACTAGCTTTCCGGGCTAGAATGGACTTATCTTATTCGACCGAAATATGTAAGACGGCAGTCACTCCGTTGTAGTTGCTAACCACAATCAGAGGATCCCACGAAATACTCGCGTAAGTGGCTTATCACATTCGCTAGAAGGTCGCTACCCGTCTAGTCGAAGTGCACCAACAATACCGATTATCGAATCCCTCCTAGGCCGAACGGTCCCAGCGCCCTGGTGCGCCACGTTCGAGGGATTGCCCATGCACGGGCTTTTACGTCTTTAAGTCCATTTGACCATGCAACGCATCTTATGTTTCATACAACCAAGCAAGTTCGCTTATCTCTATTTCAATTGGCGCAATGCCTCCATGTTCACGTCGAACGCCCAAAGGCCATAAACATTACGAAGGCACCATGTCGCGTCGACAGTTATGCCATATCCGTGCCACAACTGTTCTTCTCGTCGATACGACGCCATCTTTTGTAAGTATTGTGCGACTACGCACATTCATCGTCTTTTGTGATCCCGTGCACGTAGGCACGTTTCGATCGTAGTTCCAATGTTCTATAACTTAGCATTCAATGTTCGGGGCTTGCGCGCTAGGGCGCTCGCTTATTGTCTTTCAATGTTCTAGCCGTTCTAACTCGTGCGCGAGGGCACGGTATGGTCCGTGCACTAAGGCACTCGTCGATTACAGTTATCCCATGTTCATGCGGCTTGCGCACCGAGGTGCTCGCCTTAGCGATATCCAATGTTCCGTAGCGACTCGTGCATTTGATGCACGTATCATTTCAATTGTTCTAACTTAGTGTTCGACTCGATATGATTTACCTTCCGATCGAACAACGCCCGTGGCGTCGATAGGTTAACTTTAGCATACAATGATATATTTGACTTATCGAATGAAGGAGTAAAACGATGTCAATCCTTCCACCTTGAGTCGATACGCCTTCGTCGTTTTGCCGAGCCGATGCGGCTCGATTTTCCAACTTCGTAGCACGGGCACTCTCCTGACTTAGCCATTCGAGCACTTCGTGCTTTGTTGAATTATACGTCCAATTCGCCTTAGCGTTCCAACGCCTTAGCCCGTCGCATTCGCGGACCCGTTCCTGAATAAGGCAAAACGTCGACCTCTAATATTTTCACGTCAACGTATAACCTGCACACGAAACCAACTAAAATCAATACTTGCTTCGATTCGGACTTGCGCCTTGGTCGATTCGATTTCTTAGAATCTTCGAGCCGATTCAACGCACTCATCCTTTCGGGGCAACGCGGCGCTTCGCATCGATTCACTCGATGCATTGTTTGGGACAAGGCAACTCTTCGCATCGACTTAGTTCGATACGTTGCTCGGGACAACTTAACTCTCGTATCGATTCGCATCGATACATTTCTTTGGGTCAACGCAACTCGCTGAGTCAACGCTTCAGCGTAATGTACCGTGCAGATCGGGGCATTACATAATATACCACTCAAAACAAGGTTCGTCCTCGAACCGAAACCAACACTCCGACCAAGTGTTGTATAGATCGTTTCACGATCTCGTCCCATCAACGTTGTTCAATTTCATACTATCTCGTAAGCTTTTCGCTAACATTTTAAAGTCCTTCCTGCAGCTCGATTTGAATTTGGATACAACTCGATTTAGATTTGAACCTATATTCAAGGCGTCCCAAAGATATGTGTATTTCGACCAAGTCCAGTCGTAGCAAATTGGAACAAAGCTGACAGGTAAATTTCGATCCTATGCTTGCCATCTCGTACTCTCGATCGGACTTATCCTTAGCAACCGTTCTCGAAATTTTATCGCATACGTATATTCGATACATAAATGATTCATTCAATAAAGTCACTGCACGCGACGCGATTCCAAAATCGCATATCTTATTTCGTATGTTTCCTCGGGACTACCAACTCTATGCGTCGCGTTAAGCCGTCGCACATCCAATCCCAACGATCCTCCGCAACACCTTGCGTTCACGTTCGAATTCGTTAACCAACTATTTCCGAAGTCCTTCTATGCAACTTATCTCGATACGATTTCCTTCTTAACATTTGGGACTACGCCCGCTAGGTGACTTACTTAGACACCGTGCTTAACTTCTTCCGACGCAACTCAAATTGATATTGCACAAAGGCCACAATCTATCTGACTCAAAGTTTACATCAAGGCGACAGTGCTCAAGACAACGATCGCCTCGACACGAAGTCTCTGCGAAGCGCCTTATGTTCGATTTCCTAACGAGTAGGAATTCACTAGCCAAATTCCCAACTTATCCGTCTCGCAACACCGAATCTAAGTTCGATTCACGCAAGCTTAATTGCAAAGTGAATCCGATTCTAACGACACGACTCACAAGTCATTCACTTATCGTTCCCTCTCGTGCATAGCACGTTTCTCGCGATCGCCTACTCGCATCACCAAGTTTCGTTGGTGAAGTTTTCGTTTGATCGTTGACCAACATAACCATTCAAGCATTCATCCGACGAATACTCAAACTCTAACTTATCGATCTCAATCAAAAGTTGTTCCAACAATTCTCGATCGCCTAGACTTATCGTCAACATGCATCGCACTGTATTTGTTATCGATGCAATCTCATATGCGATATCGTATGGGTCATCTTACGGTCTGCAGCATTCAATTTGATTTGGCGGTCAAGTCTTCTAGGGTCAGCTGTCCCGAAGCTACGCTCGATAATTGTGGATCATCACCGAAGGACAGTTTACTATGAACCATGCTATATCATATTTCGGAGCCAAATCACGTTCCGACGATTTCTATACGACTATCCAATCCGTACACAACCGTTTCTATCGGCGCAACTGATGCGCAACTAGCCTCCGACTAATTCATGCACTACCGTTGATAATTCCACAATTTACGAAACATCCACTCGTATCGAGTTCGAGTCTATCTTATTTCGCGAGTCGACACACGAGATACTATACGCATCGAGCAATCGTCGATGACTTATAGTCTCGTCTTGATTAATCACAAGTTCATGACCAACCATTTCGTTCCTTCTCGTATTGCTATTTTCGAAAGTTTCGATAACATATGCCTACCCCGTTGTATTGCTCATATCGTGCTTACATTTTCTTACGTATCGATCTCGATACGCCGTATCAATTTCGATAGCGTAAGGGTCGACTTCGAACCCGTTTCAACGTCAACTTAACTCGCATCACATACATCCAAGTTTGAAATAAACTTTTCCATACGCATCAACTCGTTGTCCGACTCGCAGCATCCCGCTATACTTTGATCGCGTAACTTGAGTTACTGATTATCCAACATCGGGCCCTCAAGTCATACGATCTCGCCCTCTAAGTTTCGTGTGTTTTCAGTCAAACTCAAATGAGTATCGTCGAAACGTAGCTAACAATTTCTTAGGCACGATTACTCGCATCAACCAACTCTTCACCGAAGTCGCATATCGTGCGATTCGATTATAGTTCGCCTCGCCCAACGTTTCTATCGAAATCGCAAATCGTACGATTTGATTACCCTTCGCGTATTCTAACATTTTCGTTGAGATCGCAAGTCATGCGATTCAGTTATACTTTGTAGCGTTGAACATTTTCATCGAGCGCGCAAGTCGTGCGGTTCGATTTCAACGTTTCAATTCCTTATCCCGTCGATCCGATTGTTGCCTCAAGGCATAATCGTTTCACTAGTCTCGATCGTCCGACCAACTTATAACTTCTGTCCGACGTATCATTCTTTGCTACGTGTCTCGCCTTATCGTCCCAACTAATTTTCGAAGAACACTTGCATCAACATGCCGTCGCACAAATCTTCAATCGAGTCTCGGTACTCACCCATCCGTTGCGGACAAACCTTTCGCAATTCTCACAATACGCCGATACAATTCATCGTACAAGTGGTATCCCATATACCACTCGGAATCGAGTCATTCATCGCCTACGTGGTATGGCATATACCACTCGGGAACCAAACCATTTCCCTCGTACGATACTTAGTATAAACCGACGCTCTCTTCCGACTTACGATTTCCGCGGTGATCGAGCTTGACCACAACCGTAACTTTGATTAAATCAAATCCGACGCAATTCGGCCAATGCATTCATTCACCAACACAAGCTTGGTGCACAACCGAACCGATTTTGTTTCTCGATTTATAACTTCTGTTTTCTTCCGATTGTATCTTGTGCAATTTTCATTATCGATATCCGTTGCATCTTGTGCAACAATTTCACTTTGATACGCGTTGCACCCCGTGCAACATTTTATTCTTGATACGTATTGCACATCGTGCAACGATTATTTATTTTCGATATCCATTGCACTCGTGCAATGATTTCTTTCCGACATTCAAGTCAATGCTCAAATCTGCTTCAACACATTCGATATTGACTTATCGCTTTTCATCGCAACGCACATTCGAAATCGATATGTGAATCCGTTCGACACATTCCATATCAACTTTTATTTCATTTCCAACGCATCATTTACAATCAACGCGTGGCAATTGCTGCAGCAACATTCCATGACTTTTATTGTATCGATGCAACCAACGTTTCTTCTATCGATCGTTGCAACCAACAATTATCTCAAATCCGTATTCACGACGTGTTGCATCCACGGCAACAATTCTCGAATTCGTATCTCGCAACTTGTTGCACTTTTCGCAACAAACCCTTCCGACTTTTCCCAACGAACACCATGTAATGTTCAAACAACACGCGGCAAAATTACATGGTTGTATTAGACTTATTGTATGGAACATCCAGTGCAGCATCGAGTAGAGTCAAGAGTGGTTTTCGATTGGTGGTGGGCAACTTTTTCGAATGGAGATGAAGCAAACGTCCAGAGGAAATTGAGCCTAGAGCTCTGATACCAATTTGTCACGCCCCGACCCGGAATCACCCGGATCATCGTCCTCGCAGGGGACGTGATGCCGCACGAGCCTGGATTTGCGCTCGTGCAAGGCAAGATGACAAGTTCTCAAAT
Source organism: Iris pallida (assembly GCA_029216955.1). Taxonomy (NCBI): domain Eukaryota; kingdom Viridiplantae; phylum Streptophyta; class Magnoliopsida; order Asparagales; family Iridaceae; genus Iris; species Iris pallida. Next base: position 38,177 of record JANAVB010001320.1, on the reverse strand, counting down.
GGTTATCTTTGAATTTGATTTAACAACGAAAGGAAACAGAGTATACAAACGATCATCTTTATTGATATTCAAAATGAGATTACAAAGGCTTTCAATAGCCCAAGGATACATGCCAGATTGGCTACAACACTCAAGTTCTCTCCTGCCCACAAAGGATTTCACCGTTCCATACATCATGCCTTCTATATCTCGGCCGTATCAATCCTGTTGCAAGTCCGAGCGTCAAGCGATCGCATGCTTCAATACGCTTCGACATTCCGAGCCTCAACGCGTTCAAGCAACGCTTCGCCTTGAGCAATCCATTCCCCGTGCCCTGCATAAAAGCTGGTGGGGGATCAGCACGTTCGTCCTCGCATGTGCCGACGGAAAGACTATCCTTCTAAACCGACATTTTAGTATTCATGTTGAAGCATGCAACTTAGCTTATGATCTTGCTATGTTCTCCTTAGGGTCAATTTCATGGCATATACGAAAGGTATAGCATGTAGGCATGGCAAGCATGTTATTGAATTGAATAGGCAAGCAAGCAATCCCGTGTTTGATTCGTGGTGCGACTTACCAAGTCGACGCACTCCCCCTTGCACCAACGCAAGGTGAATACGCCTATCTGTTTTCCCTGTCATGTTATAAGTGCATCTCTATGCGGATCTATATGTGCGCGATAAGAGTGTACCGCACACTTTCAACCCCGGATCCATCCGCGCAGGATACATATATACCTTGCACTTCCAACCCATCGTCCTTAATAACTATATGAAGGTCACTAGCTTTCCGGGCTAGAATGGACTTATCTTATTCGACCGAAATATGTAAGACGGCAGTCACTCCATTGTAGTTGCTAACCACAATCAGAGGATCCCCCAAAATACTCGCGTAAGTGGCTTATCACATTCGCTAGAAGGTCGCTACCCGTCTAGTCGAAGTGCACCAACAATATCAATTATCGAATCCCTCCTAGGCCGAACGGTCCCAGCGCCCTGGTGCGCCACGTTCGAGGGATTGCCCATGCACGGGCTTTTACGTCTTTAAGTCCATTTGACCATGCAACGCATCTTATGTTTCATACAACCAAGCAAGTTCGCTTATCTCTATTTCAATTGGCGCAACGCCTCCATGTTCACGTCGAACGCCCGAAGGCCCTGAACATTACGAAGGCACCATGCCGCGTCGACAGTTATGCCATATCCGTGCCACAACTGTTCTTCTCGTCGATACGACGCCATCTTTTGTAAGTATTGTGCGCCTACGCATATTCACCGTCTTTTGTGATCCCGTGCACGTAGGCACGTTTCGATCGTAGTTCCAATGTTCTATAACTTAGCATTCAATGTTCGGGCTTGCGCGCTAGGGCGCTCGCCTATTGTCTTTCAATGTTCTAGCCGTTCTAACTCGTGCGCGAGGGCACGGTATGGTCCGTGCACTAAGGCACTCGCCGATTACAGTTATCCCATGTTCATGCGGCTTGCGCACCGAGGCGCTCGCCTTAGCGATATCCAATGTTTCGTAGCGACTCGTGCATTTGATGCACGTATCATTTCAATTGTTCTAACTTAGTGTTCGACTCGATATGATTTACCTTCCGATCGAACCACGCCCGTGGCGTCGATAGGTTAACTTTAGCATACAATGATATATTTGACTTATCGAATGAAGGAGCAAAAAGATATCAATCCTCCCACCTTGAGTCGATATGCCTTCGTCGTTTCGCCGAGCCGATGCAGCTCGATTTCCCAACTTCGTAGCACGGGCACTCTCCTGACTTAGCCATTCGAGCACTTCGTGCTTTATTGAATTATACGTCCAATTTGTCTTAGCGTTCCAACGCCTTAGTCCGTCGCAAAACGACGATTTGATTTCGCGGACCCGTTCCTGAATAAGGCAAAATGTCAACCTCTAATATTTTTACGTCAACGTATAACCTGCACACGAACCCAACTAAAATCAATACTTGCTTCGAGTCGAACTTGCACCTTGGTCGATTCGATTTCTTAGAATCTTCGAGCCGATTCAACGCACTCATCCTTTCGGGGCAATGCGGCGCTTCGCATCGATTCACTCGATACATTATTTGGGACAAGGCAACTCTTCGCATCGATTTAGTTCGATGCATTGCTCGGGACAACTTCACTCTCGTATCGATTCGTTTCGATACATTTCCTTGGGTCAACGCGACTCGCTGAGTCAACGCTTCAGCGTAATATACCGTGCGGATCGGGGCATTACAGTACCAGCGAAATCGGTTCGGGAAATCGTCGAGCGATGCGGGAGAAAACACGACTTGAAATCCTCCGATCACTGCCACCGTTGCGGTCGTTGTTCTCTGTTTCAGCCGTTCGCGCGCGCGCGCGCGCGGCTATTCCGGTCGGCGGCGGCGACCCACGGTGGCGCGCGCGCTCCCGCGGGGTGCGCCCAGGTGGCTGGGGGTCATGGTGGAGGTCAGCCGCGTGCACAGGGTTAGGGTTTAGAGTTTTCCCGATCGAACTCCCTCTCTCTGTTTTCGTTTGTAAGCGCTGCTATGAACCACTGGGGGCTCGGTTCTGGGAATATGGAGGGGTCGGGCTATTCTGTGAGACTTTGGTCTCGGTTTGGCCGCCTAAGGTTGGTTGGGCTGGGCCTTGCCCGGCCTGGCCTGGCCTTTGGGGCTAAGGAGAGAGCCTTATTTCTTTTCCTGTTCAACTATTAAACTTATATACACCTAAATACTTATGGACATATATACGTATATTTATATACACGTATGCATACACACATACCTATATACGTATGTATATATATATATACGTACGTATACACACATAAATATAATATATATACGTAAATATACATATATAATATACTTTTGTATATACATACACACATAAATATAATATATTTATATATTCATACATATATATATATATATATATATATATATATATATATATATATATATATATATATATATATATATATATATATATAAAATATATATATATATATATATATATATATATATATATATAATATACACTTGTATATACATACACACATTTTAATATATATCTATATTTTCACACATCCATATACATATATACCTCATATATTATATATTTATATGTATATGCACTTATTCACCCATATTTTATACATTTATATATATACATATATATATATACATTTATATAAATATACCTACACTATTATAAATATATATACACGCACAAATACACACACACACACACACACACACACATATATATATATATATATATATATATATATATATATATATATATATATATATATATATATATATATATAATACTTATTTATTCATACATTCCCGTTTACACATATACAATATTATTATATATTTATATATTCTCAGATATCATGATGATAATAACTAATAATAATAAATAATTTTTATTTAATATCCACAATAAAAAATAATAATAATAACAATAATAATAATAATAATAATAATAATAATAATAATAATAATAATAATAATGACAAAATTTAATAAACCAATAGGGTGTATATACCATCAGGCACGGTCTAATAATCCAAAGAAAATGTACAAGGCCTATTTTTATACAAGTATTATTGAGTATCAACTAATAACAATATTTATAATATTTAAATACGAATACTAGAAAATATTCGTTAAATCATTTAAAATGAAATACAACACCCTCATACCAAATTTCCTCAACACGGACGTCCTTGGACGTGCTGCATGACCTACATGGGCTTGGGCTTGGTACGGGTCTAGTCCGGGCTGGTTTGGTACTACCGGGTCTCCTAATGTCAAATAATATTAAATATAAATAATTAAAATATTTATAACGGTCATGTCACAACTTAGCCTGATTTTCCTAGTTAGGACATCACTATGGCTCGACCTTTCCTACCAGGACTAATACACTAGTCAAAGCACGCCACTGCACTATCCGTGCCGCAATTTCCAGTCGTCTGGTACTTCAAAACTCAACCATGGCTAAAAATCATCTACCGTAATAATTAACTAAATAATCAATTATAAAATTCTAAAATTACTATTTAAATCAAATAAATAATTAAAAAATATTTTCAAGAATTTTTCTGGAAGGGGTGCTACATTTACTCTTAAAATAATTTGTAGAAGTGAGAGGAAGGATCGATCCTACGGAGAATAATTAGTGTACTTTTATGCAATGTGAATAAGGACGGGGAAGGTCTTGAATATGATTAGAGAAAATTTAAGAAGAGCTAAAAAATAATTAAAGTATTAAAATGAATCAAAGGGAGGAATATTGGTTTTAGTGAACATTCACCATTGGAAATCATAAAATTGATCATCGATGCAAGCATAAATTAAATCATACTTTGAATATTTACTGTTGGAAGTATCTTCCTATCTCTCTTAGGCTTAGTTAATTAGATACAAGTGACCTAATTAACTTTAATTACTAAATAATCTCAGACAAGCGCTAAAGATTTAATCTAGCAATTTCTTAAAGAACAAAGAGATCGTTAAAGCAAAATAATACAAGCACAAGCGGTTGTATTTAATTTTGTCAAAAGCTTTTCTCCTAAGATCTAATAAAACAAACCAGTTTATTAAATCTTGGTTGCTTCACAAATTAGAAACATCAAACATTTATGGATTTGATGTCTAATTTAGCGGTAGATCGAAATAAATAATAAACTAGTAGGCCTCCTAGTAATTAAACAAAACAATCATAAAAGTTGGCATAGAAAAACATTCAATATTCAAAGTATAAATCAAACATATAAAAACAATTTAGATCTCACAAGTTTATTGATTCCAAGGCTTCCTTACACTTTGACCTACAAGACTTTTAGCCGTATATGTTCATCAAAACTTCAAAAAAAAATTGGAGAAGAAGAAGAGTTGTGTTGTGTGTTCATGATTTATACCCCCTTTTATACACCCTCAATTAGTTGTTTCAATCCCAAAATATCTCCCCACATATTCTCTAAATGTTACAACTTCTCAAACCAAATAGACTAAGTCATAGAACAAGTAGAGAAATGGTTATTTTGGTTTCTATTTTTGTTCACAACATCTTTGACCCAACTTGAAGCCTGATTTCGTCAATGATGCAACCTGGATCTTAAAAAACTTAAAATAGGAAAGTTGTAGCCCTTTGTCTTAGCTTTCCAAATCTGTTTGAAGCACCTCAATTTCTTTTCGGAGGAGAAAGTTATGCCTATTTTGGTAAATGGTGTCAAAACTGTCCAGAATTACAATTTAGCTCCATTTTGCACATACTATCTCCAATTGCATTCTAAAGCAAAATATAAATATAATGAGTACCTTTAGTCATAAAATGAGCATAAAATGGTGAATATTAAGTGATAAAAATATAATATTTTATGTTCTCATCAAGAAGAGATAGGAGGAGTTCTGGAATTGGTGAGTTGAATGAAAAATGCAGAGGCAAGGTTGATTATATAGGCAGTTGAAGATTGCCACTGGCCGGAAAATGGGTGGTGGATGATACAGTAGCAATCGGTTAGGACAGAGTAGAAGAAATTTTTTGAAAACTGGTTATGCTAAGTTTGAAACTGAATTTTTAAATAAAAGAAAAACGTAAGGAATTTGATTAAATGGCTGAAAGCCCAAGTAACAAGTTGGCCCAAGGCTTATAAACATTGGCTTCACTCAATATTACACAAGAAAAACAATATTCAATAATTATATAAATATTAAGAAATTTTAAAAATATGAGAAAAGTGAGGTGACAAAACCCACAAAACCCAGTCGTCCCGCATCCCCGCGAGTGACCCCCTAACCCCAGAACTGCAAAACACGTATTGTTAAAACATTCATAAACTCCTAATTCTCCACAGAACCTTCCTCCCTCCCACCTTCACAAACTCATCCCTCTCTTCCTCCATACTTCTCCGTTTTCGAAACCGAAGTCGCCCCGACGATCCTCGCGCCGCCCCGGTCGATTCGACGCCCCAATCGGGGGGATTTCCGACCGTGCCCCGACCGAGTCTCCGGCCGACGACCCTCATGCGACTGTCTCCGTCGCTGAATAGCACCCCCGTGCACCGCATCCCAGCCGACCACCACTCGTGCGTGTTTCTGTTCCGCGTACGTCCCGTGTGCGTGCGCTCCCCGCGTGCGTACACGCTCCGCGTGCGTTCTGAGTCCGAGGCCTTCCCTCGGTACTCCGTCATCAACCAACCGATACGCCCTGACACCCCTTTTTGTTTAAATTATAGAATGCAGAAACTTGTTCCTGTTCTGACCGAAATTCAATTAACAGAATAAAGCTCTATCAATTCTGGAATAGTTAATTGTAGTTTCCTAATTCCAACCTTAGGTATTGTAATAGAATTAGCTATATTTAATTAAATGTGGCATTCGATTATTATTAGTTTGTACAATTATATAGATCGTTATAATAATTAGTAGGTTAATTAGAGTTAACTATTTACGTTAATTATGAAAAACGTAGAAAATATGTTATTTTAAATATTATTATCTTTATGGCCATTAATTACTATTAATTGTTAAATTAGTTTCAAAAAATATTTGTTAGTAAATTAACCATTAAATTGATTAGTAATCTTATCGTATTATATATAAAAAAATTAAGCGATATTTTAGTAAAAAATCGTAAGTTTTACTAAATAAGGATTTTCGTAATTTATTATTAAAATTGTTATTTCTTATTTAAAGAAAATGGTATTATACATTTTTTGTAAGGTTTTATATAAATAAATACTAATTAGATTTCAAGTATTTCCAAGTCTAAAATGATATTTCTACTATAATAACTTACGATAAAACCATTACTATTATACTAATAAATAAATATAATAATTTTTGCATTAGTTCATAAAAATACTAATTTCAGCAACAAATTATTTTAAAAAAATATTATTATGCGTAGTTAAGGAATTAATAATTATAGTATTATTTCTTAAAGTGTTTATAACTAAATGTTGTTATTATAATTCGTGGAATTATTAGTTAAATCCTTGGAATAATTCTAAAATGGAATATTAATTAATATAGGTAAAGTCCCGGACCTTAGCCGAATACCTTCCTGCCGTTACCTTCAACACCGGAAAAAACCCAAGGCAAGTTTCATACCATTCATGTCAATGTTTTATTTAATAATTAAATGTGCTGCATCAGTAGGGCTATGTATATTGTATATGTAGGAACGATATAGTAAAGCGTAATACTCTAGAGGGGGGGGGGGTGAATAGAGTTGGCAGCGGAATAATGCTAATTTAAAAAGTTAGCAACACAATCATAGAATATTAATCACAATTGAAAGTAATGTAAAGGCAGAGTTCAGAAAGCAAACGCAAAGACAACAATGTATACTGGTATCCCTCTGTTGAGGACTAATCCAGTCGGTAGAACTCTTGCTACCAGTTGAATCCACTATTGGAAAAATTGCAAGTTTTCTTACGAAGTCCTTGCAACTTCTACAACACGAGCTTTGATACGAAGAACTCATCCAACTTCAATTTGAAGAGGTATTTCTTCTATCAAGCCTCTGATTACAATCTCTGATACTTCTAGACCGTATCGCACTGGCAAATCGACTAGAGGATTGTAACTGGCTTGGGATCTGAAAATGTAAGCTCTAGAAAAACTCTTTAGAAGACAGACACTTTAGAAAGAGAGAAGATTGAAAGTGAATGAGTGAGTTAAAATGATCGAAATCCTTCTCTATTTATAGGTGTTCCAAAGGAAGACTTCTGACAGAATTCGGGCAGAATTCGGACAGAACTCTATGAGCAAATCTCGGTCTAATCCGCAACTGCAGGAGGACTAAGTTCAGAGGATTCAAAAATCAAACGACCACTAACCGAACTCTGGCCGAACTCTGGCCGAACTCGGCCCGAGTTCTGTCAGGGTAGGTTAGGGTTTTAAATAGGATTTTGGTAATTTTTGAAAACCTTTTTGAAAACCTTTTTGTAAACCTTTTTGATAGGTCATTTTAAAAATATTTTGAACTCTTTTAGGGATAGCCTATTTGCCAGTACGACTCGGTATACAACATATTTCTAGACTCAAGTAAAATGAAAAATACATTGTATAGGAAATACAGACTCGAGTAGGCAAACAGATCTTCGGTCTTGAACGGAGTGGATAGCCAATCTTGATCATGTCCAAGAGTCCGAGATGTCCCGACTAGCTTCGTATATCCAGACAGAGTTTGATCAATTATTAAAATAAGTTGACCATATGACCAATGGGCCAACAATCTCCCCCATTTTGATAATTGACAAACTATGAATGATATAACATTAAGCTTGTTCAAAGATATCAAAACGTAGAAATTGTTCATTTTGTTCATATCCTGTATCTCAAAAAAAAATATTAGATCTTAAATTTTCTCCCCCTTTGCCACTTAGTAAAATAATTGCACAAGAGAAGGCTCCCCCGCATTTAATGCAGAAGGCTCCCCCGCAATCAATGCGTAAGTAATAAATAGTGAGAAAACATATAAAAGAAACAAAACATAAAGATTAGAGAGATTATCACAGGCATGTAAAATTTTTTACAGATTATCATCACAGGCATGTAAAAAAAACATAAAAAGAATCTCAGGCATGCTATTTCACAGGCAGTTTGTAATGAAGAAGCAGTATAAAGAGATAGTGCTAAAAACAAAGTGCTAAAATAAACTGAAATATCATAAACGAAACATCATAAGCATGTCCATAAAGATAAAAAGTACTGAAAGCATACTACAAAGTGCTGATAAATATCAAAAGTACTGATAAAAACTTGGAATGTCAGAGCATTTCCAAGTGTACAATAAAATATCACTAACAATCAAATCACATCTCATCATCACTATCCTCATCATCATCATCATCAGCAGCTCGGCCAGCATGACCAGAAGGACCAGCACCAGAAGTACCAGTGCCAGAAGGATGAGTAGGGGCGCCAGCGTAGAACTCACCAACGTAATCTCGAGGAGTACGATACCAATCATAGGCGTTACCTGGCTGGAAGCCTCATCCTCACAGCGGTAACCCTAAAAAGCTGGATCTCGAGGGATGGAGGCGGCAGAGTGACCAGTCTGGGCAAAACGCAGATCAGCCAAAGAGTTTGCCATCGCCTGGTAATGGGTGACATCGCGGAACTCATGCTCGCGAGCCATGTCCGTCAACGAGACATGCAAAGCTGATAAATGCTGATGTATACCATCAAATGTCGAGGCATACTGCTGAGGTGGTGGAGTAGGTGCAGTAGGAGGAGCAGGAGGTGGAGCTGAAGTAGTCCGGCTGCGACGAGATAACTGAAGAAACTTGGGCTCAGAGTCCTGAGTACAAGTCGATAGGTCGATCTCGAAGCGCTGAAAGATACGAGGGAGAATCATCGCGTAAGAGAGATTTCGATCTCTTGCACGACAACGTCCCATCATTTGAATAATGGTCTTAGGGGCAGAAAATGGAATCCCCTTAAGAATATGGTACATGGCGGATAGCTTAAGAGAAGTCACATCATCCTTGGAAGTGGATTTGGGAAGGATAGTAGAGTAGATGATGCGATACAATTCGTAGTTAAACAAGTTCAGGTTGTTAGCCTTGAACTTTCCAGAGCGTACTCTATCAGGTGCACGGAGTTCCGCTTTGAAACTAGTGAGTGTCGTGCCTTCGGGGAAATCGAATTCCGTGATGTCAACTAGCGGTTCACCTTCACTGGGGATACCAAGAATCTCCGCTAAGAGAGCCTCATCGAAATCGATATCGATGCCTCCAACACATGTGCTCACATCAAAAGTGTTTACTACGAGATTGCAATAGAATAATCTAATGGCATTAGTAGCTATAGGGAAGCACAGTTTAACAAATAAGTGTAATCCTAATGCCTCAAATAAGTGACGATGATCAGAAAATACAGTCCATTTTACTGGAGCGCTTGTGCATATGGATCGCATAGAAAAATCACCATACCACAGTAGGGCTTGGTCGAGGGTTTGAAAAAAAAACCCGTCGAACAAACCGTCGCTCGTTTGGACCGGCAAAAAGAGTGAATCCGTATGTGGATGCGAAGATGACCCTTCCTCACTAGGAGTGGTCTTCTTCTTCCTTTTAAATAGATTGAATCTAGGTGCCATATGTGCAAATTGGAATAAAAATGCACTAATTGAAAGGTGGAGAGAGATGGGGTTATACCTCCCGAGATCAAGATATGTCGTAGAGGACGACGATCTCCACACGATTCCAAATTTTGGAGAGATTTCACAACTTGGATTGGATGGAATAGGGTGGTGAGGAACTAGGGTTTTGGTGCTCGGGTCGGCTGCTGCTGCTGTTTGAAATAATTTTGGAAGCAATGAAGAAAAGGGGTTCTCGGGTTCTGGATATATAGCCTGATACCCTCAACCAAACTCGGGCCGAATTCGGTCAGAGCTCTGACCGAATTCGCCTAGAGTTCTTCCAAGTTGATTTTTGCCATTCTTTTTCATTGACTCATTTCAAATATTTAATTCAAAGATTAGTTATTTTAGCCATCAATTAACATAATTAATATTATTTTATGAATTAAATGTTGTTACACAGCGAATGTCTCAGATTAGCTGTAGGAGTACTATCCCAGCTGGCGGAGGTTTACCGGGGAACTCTTAAATACCGCTTCGCTTCAACCGTAGTTGTGGTGACAGACAGACTCTTTATTGGCTTGTCTCTAACACAGTTTTTGCGTATTGAGATATAATTATAAAACAAAATCAATTAATATTATTGACGTCTCTCGACGTAAATAATTGAAACGATCTTCCGCTAGAGGTTTAGTGAAGATGTCAGCTAATTGATTTTCAGTATCTATGTACACAAGGTTTATATCTCCATTTTGATGATGATCTCTAAGAAATGATGTCGAATCTCGATATGTTTAGTACGAGAGTGACATACTGGATTCTTAGTCAAATTAATAGTGCTCGTGTTATCACAGAAAAATGGGAATATGTGTGTAAAATAAATCAAAGTCTTCTAGGGTTTGTTTCATCCACAAAATCTGAGCACAACAACGTCCTGCGGCGATGTACTCAGCCTCTGTTGTTGATAGGGCTACAGAATTTTGCTTTTTACTAAACCAAGAGACTAAAGTCTTGCCTAAGAAATTACATGTGCCACTGGTACTTTTCTATCAACTTTGCATCCAGTAAAATCTGCATCCGAATAACCGATAAGGTCAAAGGACTTAGTTTTGGGATACCATAAGCCAACAGAAGAAGTGCCCTTAAGGTATCGGAAGATACGCTTAACTGCGGATAGATGTGATTCCTTTGGGTTAGCTTAAAACGTGCACACAGGCAAACACTAAACATTATATCTGGACGACTAGCAGTTAAATAAAGTAAATTACCAATCATACCTCGATACTTACGTGTGTCGACTGGCTTGCCTTGTTCGTCAGAATCAAGCTTTGTTGAAGTTGCCATCGGAGTGCCAATAGGTTTGACATTGTCCAGATCGAAATTCTTTAGCAAATCTTTTGTGTACTTGACTTGATTAATGAACGTCCCATTGTCAATTTGTTTGATTTGCAATCCGAAAAAGAATTTCAGCTCTCCCATCATTCATCTCAAACTCATTCTGCGTACACTTAGAAATTTTTTGACAAAGAGATTCATCAGTGGATCCAAAAATGATATCATCAACATAGATTTGAATTAAAAGCAGCTTGCCATTAAAAAATTTAATAAATAGTGTAGTGTCAACCTTACCTTTTGAAAAGCCGTTGTCAAGTAGAAAAGTGCTTAGACGATCATACCTAGCACGAGGGGCTTGTTTCAAAACCGTATAAGGCTTTCTTCAACTTGAAAACATGGTCAGGGTTTTTGAAATCCGTAAAACCCGGAGGTTGTGCTACAAAAACTTTTTCTTTTATAAAACCATTTAGAAAAGCACTCTTGACATCCATTTGAAAAAGTTTGATCTTCAGCATCAGATCCACTGCTGTTTGAGTCACCTTCAGCAGCTTTTCTGTGCTGAGCCTTGAAAGCGATCGACTTCTCCTTTGGTGCAGGCTCTTCAAAGTCTTGTAGCTCCAGTTTATGAGTGAGTAGCTTACCCATGAGTACCTCAAGTGACATCGTGGTGAGGTCATTTCCTTCAATGAAAGCTGTAGCCTTTGAAATCCAGTTCTTGGTGAGAGCTCGCAGGAGTTTGTGAATCTTTTCGTGGTTACTGTAATCTTTGCCTAAGGAGGACAAAGGATTTACAATATCCAAGAACCTCTCGAACATTTGTGTAACTATTTCGTTGGGCTTCATTTTGAACGCCTCGTACTCTTGAGTAAGTCTGCTGACTTTTGACTCTTTGACTTGAGTCGTGCCTTCATGTATAACTTCGAGAAGCTTCCATACGCCATTTGCAGTTGTGCATATAGATACCCTGTTAAATTCTGTTCTGTCTAAAGCACAAAAAAGAGCGTTAATAGCACGTGCGTCAAGACTAGCCTTTTTTTTCCTCCTCTGTATAACTGCTGTAGGGTTTTTCAACCAAGACTCCCTCGACAGTTATACGAGGTGGCTTTTGATAGCCATCAAGAACAATAGACCATAAGTCAAAGTCAAGAGATTTCAAGAAAAAACTCATCCATGTTTTCCAAATTTAGTACCATCAAACAGTGGGGGTCTATTTGTGGCCTGGCCTTCACTTGTGAATTTCACAGATGCCATGTGATGTACTGGGATCTAATTAACAATGAATAAATAATAGCACTGTTACCTTGCTTTACCTGTAACACCCGCTCTGATACCAATTGTAGAAACGATATAGTAAAGCGTAATACTCTAGAGGGGGATGAATAGAGTTGGCAGCGGAATAATGCTATTTTAAAAAGTTAGCAACACAATCACAGAATATTAATCACAATTGAAAGTAATGTAAAGTCAGAGTTCAGAAAGCAAACGCAAAGACAGCGATGTATACTGGTATCCCTCTGTGAGGACTAATCCAGTCGGTAGAACTCTTGCTACCAGTTGAATCCACTATTGGAAAAACTGCAAGTTTTCTTACGAGGTCCTTGCAACTTCTACAACGCGAGCTTTGATACGAAGAACTCGTCCAACTTTAATTTGAAGAGGTATTTCTTCTATCAAGTCTCTGATTACAATCCCTGATACTTCTAGACCGTGCCGCACTGGCAAATCGACTAGAGGATTGTAACTGGCTTGGGATCTGAAAATATAAGCTCTAGAAAAACTCTTTGGAAGACAGAACGCTTTAGAAAGAGAGAAGATTGAAAGTGAATGAGTGAGTTAAAATGATCGAAATCCTTCTCTATTTATAGGTGTTCCAAAGGCAGACTTCTGACAGAATTCGGGCAGAATTCGGCAGAACTCTATGAGCAAATCTCGGTCAAATCCGCAACTGCAGGAGGACCAAGTTCAGAGGATTCAAAAATCAAACGACCACTAACCGAACTCTGGCCGAACTCGGCCCGAGTTCTGTCAGGGTTAGGTTAGGATTTTTAAATAGGATTTTGATGATTTTTGAAAATCTTTTTGTAAACCTTTTTGATAGGTCATTTTAAAATATTTTGAACTCTTTTAGGGATAGCCTATTTGCCAGTACGACTCGGTGTACAACGTATTCCTAGACTCAAGTAAAATGAAAAATATATTGCATAGAAAATACAGACTCGAGTAGGCAAACAGATCTTCGGTCTTCAACGGAGTGGATAGCCAATCTTGATCATGTCCAAGAGTCCGAGATGTTCCGACTAGCTTCGTATATCCCGGCAGAGTTTGATCAATTATTAAAATCAGGTTGACCATATGACCAATGGGCCAACAGTATTGACACTAATTCACAGGGGATCCCTCTCGGATCCCATATTGATTGTTTGATTGACTCATTGACTCGGGGATTGGGAGAGTAGTATAGCATTTGTGACCAAAGCTATTGTTACTGATATTGCCTCTCTTGCGCTAACCCCTATTGCATAGGGGGTTGAGCCGTACCGTATACTATCATTTGTCTAAAATGTTAGTATACACATTGAATCTACCAGCTGGTCACAGATCCGCTATATGTTCAAAAATACTATTGACTCATTGTAGATTGCATCATTATAGCTCCTGAGATTCCATTCCCTGTTGTCTTCTTTATTATTATCTAGAAAAAATATAATGCTTTTAAACTATCTTGCATCCTTTATTATTATTTAGATTGTTGGGTGTGGATATATGTTCTTGCTCCCCTCCTGACTTGAGACCAATATTTTAGGTGACTACGTCGACGAGAAGCTAGCCTTTAGTTCCTTCTACGGACCCAATCCGAGTCCTGAAGAGGTAGCTAAACCTGACCAGGGAGCCCCACACTACTAACTGTGTCGTGGTTTAGTTTATTTTCTTTCCTAGTTGTAATAAAAACCAGTGTAATAACCAGATGATTTTACTTGCTTGTATGTCTGTTTCATCTAGACTTCTAGCCTTATTCCAAGTTTCAAATAAAAGCTTTTATGATCGTATTTTAGAATTATCTGCTTGTGTTCTATCGCTTGATACAACTTACTACCCGCCGTCTCACAACGGTGCAGGCTGGGCACGATCCCACTGGACCCAGTATATTGGGATCGGGTCGTGACATATTTCCAGTGGTGGCCCATGCGGGTCAATTCTGTAAATTGATCTAGTCAACTTAGTCTAGACCAGCATGCAGTCCTACAATCTGGCATAGGTCCAGGTATAACTCTAGGGAAACAGACTCTAGAAACAACTATAAAACCTAGATTATATTCACCCTGCCACAATATAGGTATGAAATTATATATTTAAATATCTATTTTTGCTTGCTTATAGTTCTATAGGTTACCTTGCTTATGATTGTACCTAAACCTTTCAGAAGATGGCAAAAGGAAAGATGACTCGTTCTGGGCTTGCTGACGAAGAGGTTTCTTCCTCCGAGAATACGCCTATTCAGGCTCAATACGGCCCCTCTCCGTTGCAGCCCACTACTCGTTCTCGTACTGCACGGACTCCCCGTGCTTCTTACAGTTCTACTGTGCATGCACCTGCACCGATTCCTCCAAGGCCCACACTATCAATTACTGATGTGAATCCTCCAGCTGCCCTACCGGTGCCCGTGGACCCCGTCGAGCTCGTAGGCCTGCTATGAGGAGTTCTTGAGGCCTAGAGGGCTTAAGTAGAAGCTAATCGCGAGCAGACCACGACTATGAGAGAGGGCATGGAGAATATCTATAATGTACCTATGGCAGCGCTGGACTCAACACAGACAGAACAGAGTCCTGCAAGATAAGATAAGAATAAATTATTAAGTTTTATGTTTTATTGGAGAAATGTAAGTTTGATTGGCAGCCTATTATCCAGGAAAAGGTTGGGAATATTGAGAGCTTCAAGAAGATGGATTCGTGCCCTTTCAAAGGGACAGAGGGCCTAATATACGCGGATGAATGGCTAGACAACATGAAGCGACTTCTCAGCATTGCTCGACTTCCAGCCGATCTTATGGTAGAGGCTGTAGCCCTACAGCTCAGGGATCTGGCCAATATATGGTACATGAACGAGGCCAGATTTCAGACTGGAGGAACCTTCTAGCGTTCCTTCAAGAAATAATTTAAAAGGAAGTTCTTCCCTGAAGCTGTCCTAGAAGCTATGGGGAGGCAGTTCCATAACCTAAAGCAGAGAGATCGTACTATTGAGGAGTACGCAGCCGAGTTCAACCGACTCGGCAGGTTTGCACCCCGCCTGGTAGAAGACCCAGTGGAGCATGCCCAGAAGTACTGACATGGATTACGAAAGGAAATTCGCACTATCGTTGCCGCCAAAGGAGCCAAGACCTATGATAAGATGCTGAAGGTGGCTCAAGATGTTGAGGCCAGGTCGTCTATCTGACCCAAGAGAGCACCAAGATCCAGCAGAAACCATCAGGGCAACTTCAAGAGGCCCAACAACAGCAATAGGCCCTCTCACCATCAGCAACAACAACAACACAGAGCACCCCAGCACAATCAACTGAAGGCACCCAACTGTACCTACTGCAAGAGGTCCGGGCACACTGCAAAGATCTGTAGAAAGAAGCTAGGACATTGTCTTTGCTTGTGGGTCTGCCACCCATCAGGTTAAGGACTGTCCCACTGTATTCAATAGGACTAGAGCTGAACAGTAGAGAGGTCCACTACCTACCCAGAAGCAACGCTACAACCAGCACAGGACCGGGCAAGCTTTTGCCTTAGCCGGTGAGGAGCCAGAAGCTAAGCCAGAGACCAAAGGAGATGACATCGCAGGTGCCATTTTATTACATTCGTACCCTGCTTTAGCTTTAATTGATTCTGGAGCTTCACACAATTTTATATCATCAAACTTCATTGCTGCATATTATATAGATTTAAGATGTAGTAAGATGATCCGTAGAGTAATAACCGGAGGTGGACCTATCCCTATCACAGAGACTTGCACATGCCCTATCACTATCTCAGATCATACCTTCCTAGCACCCCTTCTAGTTATGCCTCTCCCTAACTACGATGTAGTCTTGGGAATGTGTAAAACCCCTCAAATTTAAAAGAATAGTTGGATTAATTTATTTGGATTTAATTTAATTCTAATTTATTTTATCTTTTTTATATTATATAAAAGGGCTATAGTCATGGTTGAGTTGAATATGCAAGACGACTAGAAAGTATGGCATGCCTAACGTAGTCGGGTGCTTTAACTAGCATACTTGCCATGTTAGGAATGGCATGGCCATATTGTAGCCTCTTGCATGTTAACAATTTAAATTGTGGCACAAGTCATATTTTTATTAAATTAATTAGTTAAGAAAGCCTTTATGACTTTTAGGAAATCTGGTTGCACCAAATCTTCCCAAACCTCTTCCAAGCCAAATCTAACCCTATATAGGCATGTTGAACATTAATAAATATTAATAAATACATATATTTTGTATTTAATTCAGATTTTGTTGGTATTTATATAGATAGATTTAATTATTTCTATATTAGGAAAGACCTTTTTAAATCCTCAATCCAATCAGTTAGCTAACTCACCAACCACCACCCCAACCAAGTGGGAGCCCTCTTGGCCGACCAAAATAGCCCCCCCCTGTACATTCGGCCAAGCAACTTATAGGAATAGGATTCCCACTCATTTTCATGAATGCAGCCCAAAAAACCCATATACATATACTAACTTATACCCAAATCCAAACCCTAACTTAATTATCCCTTCTTTCCCCCACCATAGACTACCACCCCTCTCCCTCTCCATATTTTCGGTAGCACCTTCTCCCCCGTAGCCTCCATACATCATCCCCTCCATTGCATATCTCTCCATCCTTCATAAAAACTCATCCCCTTCACTATACATCCACCCAACTACTCAAAACAAACCCTAAAAACTCCATCTTTCCCATTCAACCATCTATAGTCATTGCCAACCCCTCCAAACTCACCAATAGAGGTAGCATGCAAGGATAGCAAGAAATGTTGGAGCTTTTGCGAGGAGAAGTCTTCACAACCTCTCTAGGAAGGACTTTTGGTATGAACCCCTAATTTTTCCATCTCAAACCCTTACTAAATTTCTGTAGAAATATGTTATTAAATCTGTAAAAATTATATTTTGATGGCTTTTGCTATTTATAATCATTCATAAAAGTTTTATGATTTATAGACATAATATTTATGTTTCGGTAAGATCAAAATTAACCCCATTGTGAAGGAACTATAAGCTATTGGTGGTTATTTTTGAAACTAAATTTTATGTGTGTTCATATATATAAATTAGATTTTTAAGTATTTTTTCACGAATTTATCAGCTCAAATCTGGTCGAAAAAATTATAGGTCAAAACTAGCTATTTTCGGGTAACCTGTTGACCTAGAATATCCCAAACTTGTAGCATAACATAACCTTGGTATCCATGATGATATTCTGTGAAATAAGCCATTTTTTAATTCTTTTTAAAATATATTATTGTGTATTTTAACAATTTGGAGTAATTAACAATATTCCGGACGAGTTTCGGGTAGAATAGCTGACTTAGTAATCAACTAGTCATGAATTTTTTTAGAAATATTAATTCTGGAATTTCAGAGATAAATCTATAGAAAATTAGTT
Source organism: Iris pallida (assembly GCA_029216955.1). Classification (NCBI taxonomy): domain Eukaryota; kingdom Viridiplantae; phylum Streptophyta; class Magnoliopsida; order Asparagales; family Iridaceae; genus Iris; species Iris pallida. Next base: position 20,114 of record JANAVB010001320.1, on the reverse strand, counting down.
TAAATATTATTTTTATGATTTTTATATGATTTTTAAGTATGTTATTGAAGTAGGGGCATAACCGACTAATTGAGAGTTGGAAACCTTAAAACTGTGTTTTGATGCCTCGTGGAACCTGTGTGCGATTGTATGAATCTAAATAGTTCCAAGAGAAATTTGAATATAGTTAATATAATTTTAAAACATTACTTTAACTAAATAAGTCATATTGTAAGTTTCATGAGTAGTGACTTAAACTAGCTAATTAATTATCTAGGAGCGTCGGGTTCCGGAGGCGTGGATGCGGGAGCGACGTTCATATTCAGAGCACAGAATTAGGCAAGGGAACCTTAATATCATACAGTTCTTGTTTCATTCTGTCATTTATTTCTTTCTATTTTATTTCTTATACTTGACCTTAGGAGTTATATCAATACGGGCTTCCAGATTACATCCGGATGCCATTCAACTAATGAGTTGTCTAGTATTGATATATAGAGCATACCTGTGATTTATGGATTTATTTCCATAAAAGACCGTAGGATACGACACGTGATTGACACAATATTATCCGGATACTTAAGCCAGATTACCTGAGATACCTGATTTCCTGATACCTGTAGGTTAAGGGTGTTTGTGTCATTTTATCTTTCTTTTAGATGTGTCGTAGGATTGTCGTCTGGTAAGTTGTGGTTGCAACTTGTTGCTTCTTGAGAGTTGAGGACGACTATTACTTACGTGGGCCATATAGTGCACATATACTCCTATATAAGTATATATATTTATTTAAAGAGATTACCTGTTTCCTGTGATCCATGTTTCTCTCTTAGTTACCGTTGAGATTCTGTTACGGAGGTACGGCTATACGTACGCCTGACCCGGATGTCATTTACTTTGGAGATGTCTGCGCTTACGAATGTTGTCCTCAAAGCGTCACGTCAGTTTGGTTTAGATACCCCGATATTTTATTTACTTACTGTACTTTAGCCTATATATTATATGCCTTGCTATGTCCCCTGAGGACCTGGTCCTTTTCCAGATTTAGCTGACGAGGTCTTTTCGGAGGAGTACGGGCCAGGACTTTATTCTACTATTGCACCATCCGTAGACGACGAGGTTGATCCAGAGTAGCACTAGTAGACATTTACTTCTTTACTTTATTTTATGACAGAGCTGAGACCTTGTAGTGGATATTTTTATACATTCATCTGAGACATTGTAGTGATTATTTATTAGCTGAGACTTGTATCCATGGGTTTTCCATGTGACTTTTATATTTCTCTTTGACGGTATTCTATTTATTTTATTCAACACGATATGCTTTCTTCTTATGTGATTCTTATTCTGTGGATGAGTATAGATCTGTGCCTGCCATGAGATTATTTTACAACTTAAGATACCTTCTATTAGTCAATTAAATTGGATATACCTATGGAATGTGTCTGTTGGCATGCCACTTATTCTAGTCCTTATGGATTTTGGGACTGGCGTATGACATGTTTTTGTGGTGGCCTATGCAGGCCTTTTACGGATAAACCATCTTCGTTACATGACTGTGCCAAGCGAGCCTGCGAATTAGGATTAAACTTAAATATGATCTCATCCACTACATTTCTGCCTTTGAATTCTAAGTTTGACTTTTAAATAATCCTTTGACGTACATATTGCTTGAATCTTTCAGCGTTTAATAGGTCTTTTTCTATCCTACAGATAATGGACCCACAAGACGGACTCTTGACACCAGATGGCACTTCGTAGAACGCTGTTATCACTTAGGGTGATGATACTCCACCACCACCACCGTCTGGAGGCCAAGACACCCAGTAGAGCCAAGTGACGCATCCTCAGCCATCGAGGTTCCAAAGGGATGATCTTCCACCACACCATAGTTTTCACCACCGACACCGCCAGCGACATCGATGCTACCACTTGGGACTTCCTTACCACCACCTCCACCGATGCCATCCCTACCTTTCCTACCTCAAAGAAAACCGATGGACGGACAGCAGATGTTCTAGATGTTCTTTGTGATGATGCAGGCCCAGCAGGTGATACAGCAGCAGACTTAGCAGCAGCAGGTTGTAGCCTTGAGGGAGAGTATTGTGTCAGCCTTAACACCCACTGCACTACCAGCCCCTCAGACGAGGGTAGGATCTATTACAGAGTTTAGGAGGATGATACCCAAGTCGTTTTTCGGAGATGAGGACCCTACAGAAGTTCATGCGTGGCTCACCAAAATCGAGCATCAGCTGGTACTGCTGAACTTTCTAAGGAGAAATAGATATCCGCAGTCAGAATGCAGTTGATTGGCAATGCCCATCATTGATGGGAAGCTGAGGAGGAGAGATTGGGTCCTAATGGAGTCACATAGGAAGAGTTCTCTAAACTCTTCAGGGAGATGTACATTCTCGCTACAGCGCGAGCAGAGCTTCGAGACCGATTCATCCACCTCTCTCAGGGCAGTATGACAGTCGAAGAATATAACTCAGAGTTCTTGCGATTGAGCAGATATGTATCATACCTGATATCGATCGAGGAGCAGAAGGTGAAAAAGTTCTACGACGGGCTTACTTTCGAGATGCAGAGGCTTATCGGATCGGTAGCACCTACTTCGTACTCAGCCATCCTGACAGCAGCATGACGTCATGAGAGAATCAACAAAAGAGAGGCCAGCCAAAAGCGCCCACATTCGGCTATATCGACAGTTCGAGCACCATCTAGAGGACCAATGAAGTGCCCATCAGCCTCGCCATAGCAGAAGGTGACACCAGCATATGCTCAGGAGATCCCTACTTGCCATTATTGCAGCAAGAAGGGGCATTTAGCACATGATTATCGACGAAGACTGTTTGCAAAAACAAAAAAAACCGATTTCTATAAACTGAAAAAAAGTACAAAGAGTACAATTGATTTATGAGGAAGTACAACTATAGGAATATGATCAGAAGACGATCACTTATCCCTTGGACGATATAATATTGAAGACACGAGCATCTGGAGGATGCAACGACACTTTAGCAGGAGATTATGATCATGATCATTCATAATGCTTTGAGACTGATTTGAAACTCTATTTATAGAGTTCTTGAAATAACTGTTTAGCAATTATTCCGGGTTGCGCGCACTTCAGGTTACATGCCTCCTGTTCACTTGTGCGAGCGGTTGCACTAACTGTTGTGGATGCATGGCATCGTTTGATTGAGATGCGCGTGGTCGTAGATAGTGTAGTAGGAAGTTAGTGGCATGCGCGCCACGTCACCCTGCTCTGGATACTGTTCTATCACTTTGTGCGAGCTTCATCAGGTTGCGCGGGGACGCAACCTAGCAACTTGCGCCTCGGTTCAACCTCTCGCATCCTGATACATTGTACGAACTACTAGTTGTCATCTTTAACTTGTGCGTAAGTACATCTTTGTGTACCCTAACACATTACGTAAACTGCTAGCTGTCATTAAATCTGACCAAATCTTCTCGAGCTCCGTGTTGTGCGGGATTCAAATGGATTCTCCTTGATATACGTGTTGTCAGGTGTCAAACAATGATGATTCCGTTTACAGCTTTTCGAGGAAGTGCATCATATGGCGCTCGAGCAACCTGTCTCCTGCGTAACCTAATGTTGTGCAACTTGATGTTGGCGCAACCTGATGATATAACTTCAGGAGCGACGCAACTTGATTTTTAGCCTCTACAAGACCTCCTTCAAAGTTTTTGAAATTTGAAAATACTTCAAAGTTTTGAAATACTTTGAATCGTGCTAGTTTTGTTTGGGTTGCGCTAGTCAACTCGAGCCCGATTCTTCAGCATGGATTGCGTAACTGTTTGGGCTATAAATAGTCGTACCTTTGGGCCTTTCATTCTTTAAAAAAAAGTAATTTCTTAAAACCCTACCTCCTTCTCTTCTTCTCGAGCTTCTTCGACCACCGACGTGATTCCTCGAAACTCGGTCTCTTCTTTCTCTAGACTCAGAAGCTTCTTCGACAAACCCTAATGGGGCCCAGGAGATTCAATGTTAAGAAAGGAAAGGGCTTCGTTGAGCTTTCATCTTGCGCTTCATCATGCAGAGAGCAACGATGTACGTGTCAGTACGTACCATCTTCGTCACGACGAGAGATTGTCAACCCAGCCATGGAAGGTGAGCATTTTGATCATTCATCTATGCATCGATCGTATCAACCAAATCCTTTTTAGGGTCTTTGGTTTGATCTGTTCATCGTGCGCCTTCTCTTTTTAGAGTTCGGTTCACCTTCTGACTCATGCCACCCTTTTTAGGGTTTGGTTGTTGTCACTAACATAGTATTCAAACTGTGATATACGATATGGCGCACCAGAGATGTTGCGCTATATAGATGCGATGCAACATAGATGTTGCGCTATACAAAATATGGCGCAACACAGATGTTGTGCCATATAAAATGTGGCTCAATACAGATGCTGTGCCATACAAAATATAGCACAACACAGATGCTGTGCCATATAAAATGTGGTGCAACACAAATACTGTACAACATAGAAGTCTCGGCATAACCTGTAATTTTTGTACAGATTTGATCAATGCACTCTGTGAACTCACTACTGTAGGTCCTAAAAATCAAGTTGCACCCATCAACAAAGTCATAAAAAAATCAAAAAAGTGCATCCTTCAAATGAACTTGTCATGCCCCAGAACCAGAATACTGGAGAGTGGGGGAATGACTCAGCCAGCTACGTATTACGGGTAGATGAATACCGTATAATACGATCAATGCTGTCTAACTAGACGAGGGGGTACATACTACATGAAAGTCTCACTATGGTCACTTCACATCTATTGTCTCAATCATTCGAACAAGGAACTGAAAATAAAGAACATGTAAGATGAAGCAGTAAGGCGTCCCAAACGCTTAGTCAAAATGTTCTTGATATCTGGCTTTACAAAACATAGCCAGATGATGTAGCAAAAGTATACACAATTGTTATCAGCTGCAGCCTGACTTAGTTACAATTATGCAAAAGTAAGTACAAGACGATCTGACTAACATGTCGGTGCCTAACGGCAAGGTATAAAGTAAATAACAAAACGAGTGAGGAAGTAAGAAACCCACTCGAGCCCTCCTGCGATCATCCTTCTAGTGTTGACCATCTTGGAGGTAGAAGTAAGCTGAGTCCTCGGGAACTGGCTCTAAATCTGGCCATGCAAAACCAGAGAGGTTAGACCTCTAATAGCAAGTACCGCAAGGAAGCACGATATGAAGGATAAAACCAGTAAATAAGAGAATATAATAATAGATCTCTGCTTACTAGGATTCACAGAACATCACGATACTTTGAACCAACCTCCCAACCAAACAAGGACAGAAGTTGGCCCGTCATGTCCTGACATTCTGATCATCCCATTTAGGTAACAGAGTAGGCACAGTACACAAACAAATCATCTTGAACGGCCAATCAACTCCTACGGGTTGCTATTGTGAGTCCCAAGTTATCCTGGAATTATGTAATAAGGGATTCCTCAGTTCTTACTATGTGCGAGCAAGGCTAGTCTATCCAGTCAATCAATTGTGCCAATCATGAACTAGACGAGTCCTAGCGGGACGTCCGTCATCAATATACAATATATAATAATATAAGCAGATACCGCTCCCTGCCCATGTGGCAGATTTGCAGTATCTGTGGGAACCAGCCGGCCTGTCGGGCACTTAACAGTCCCAAGAGGGCTGCCATGTAAGAACTTGGGAATCCGTTCTCTCTAGGCATTCATTATTTTATTTAACTTAATAGTCTCTATGTTAAGCGAAATCCCATGTCGTGGATCATGGTCATTCAAATGAGTACTTTCGTACGGGGTACGATATGCAATCCTTACAACGACACCTGTGTGGTTAGGTTGTAGGTCTCACATAGCGGAATGCAACAATCAAAACTAACCATGGAGTAACCATGCCTTGACCATAAAATATACATGTTGCTTTGTAGGAAATAATTAAATAAATAAACTGAAGCCTGCATGTATCTGTATGACAATATTTGGGACCAACCAGTCGATTATAAGTTCATAATATGAACGTGTCTCATTCATTCAATTCAATAAGACGACTAGCCAGCCTCTTAGTTCCAACTAGGAACGCATGATCAATTTAATAAATCCAATCAACCATCCTTGTTTATTGATAATTAAAATTTAATAAATGTCTAGGCAATCTATATATGTCAATCAATAGCAATTAATGTCAATGGTAACAAGAATCAGTCCAAAAAGGCATTAAAAATCAGAGTTCATGCGGCCAGGAATCATGCGGCTAAGGAAATGTTTGCCATTGATTGTAAAAGAACAGAACAGTTATCTGAGGACTGAACTTAGACTCACAATACAAACTCGCTCGCACAAAGAAAGCCTAGGGACGAAAACCTAGGTACAGCAGACTAAGTGCGATTGTTTATTTTTGATTCTGGAGGGTGACGATAGAGGCTCGGGAAAGCGACGGCCGCTCTGCCTTACTCCTTGGACGATCAGTATGCAGCCTTGGCTCGGGGAAGATCTGCTCGACGTTGATGAAGAAATGCTCTTCTTGCTCTCCGCGGGTTGCTCTCCTGGCTTCTCTCTCTCTGTGATTATCAAAGAAGGGGGGAAGCTCTCTCTGTGTAGATCTCTCTCTTCTTTTTTTTTATTCTTTTTGTTGCCCACCACTTTTTACAAGGGAATAATGCTGGCTATTTATAAGAGTGGGGGGTGATCATTAGGGTTTGGAATGTCGGCGCTCCTTCATTCTATCTGAACCCTTGATCCTGATTATAGTGAATCTCGGCCATTAATGCGGATAGCGTCGTATCTCATGAGCAATTAATGCTGGCTGCTTTAAATCCTCGTGATTGATTATGCCAATATCTGATTGCTCGCCACGTGTCCCATTAGCTTGATGATAAATGATATGCCCTGATCTCAGTAATTATGACGATGATGTCAAATATATTTGTTGGGATTCGGTTAGATCTCTTATTGATCCCATGCCACGTGTCTTAATTGTGAGTCCTGTCAGAGCCGCATAGGATGGACGATCCTTGAACCGCAGAGAGATACTCTTTGTAAGCCGCATAGGACGATGCTTCATCGAACCGCATATGCGTAGTTTTTTGTGGGCCGCATGAGCTGGCATTGTATTGGGCCGCAGGGAATGTGTTCCCAGGGAGCCGCATGAGCTAGCGTTGTATCGAACCACATAGAATGGGTTCTCAGGGAGCCATATATGGCTGATTACTACGTGGCAATCTGGGACTTCTGACGGATTTGGTCAAAAATTTTCTTCTTTTCCCGAAGAGTCAGTCATTATGGCAGGACCATTATGACACTTTATGTCAGGGCCGCCACAGTGAATCGTGTCAGAGCCATAAATGAGGCCACTACTCAAACGACCAGCTGTAGGGAAGGATCACACGTGGCGTCCATCGAGCCGCATATGCCTTGCTGAACCGCATACGCTCCCGAGCCGCATCCGATTGAGAGTCTTCTTTGAACTGCATAGGGCCGCTCCTGTGTGAGCCGCATGGGCTTCTTTATCCAGAGCCGCATGGGTCATTATTCTAATATTTTCCATGCTTCTACAGGACCCCCTTCAAAGTTTTCAATTTGTAAAAATTGGAATACTTTGAACAAGAAGCATGGCCCCGTTCATGCCGCATAAGATTTTTCTGTCTGCCTGAGCTTCCTAGCCGCATAAATTCATCTGGCCGCATAAACTTTTTTGCCACGTGTCCTGATCACGTGTGCAAATCTCCATTAAGTGCCTTTGATTTGATTTAACGCCGCCTTTTGGGGGAGGATCCCAAGAGTCGGTTTTGCCTTGACCGAAGCGTTTTGCCTTTATTTTTTGGAGACGGTGCGTAATTCGAGACATACTCCGAGACGTCTGTTCGTTTCGTAGGTCTCTTTTGCCTATAAAATAGGAGTCTTCTAGTCTCTTGGGGTTTCTTTACCTTCTCTCTTTGCTCTGATTCTCTATTTGCCGTCTTTGCTCTTCGTCTTTTTCCTTTAGCAACCGATAATGGCTCCCAAGAAGGCTGCAGCATCGAAGGCCGCCTCATCTTCTGCGGCAGCGAAGCGCAAGAAAGCCGCGTCTTCATCGACTGCGGCGGCGAACATGGTGGCTCCTCCATCGACTGACGTGCCCACTTTTCACCCCGATGTCTACCCGCCTATCGCTGGTAAGGGTCCCTTAACATGAACTGACATGGCTACACCGCATATTTTATGCGCGAGCCTATACTCCAAAGCACGCTGTGTGTCCGACTCATGCTTGGGCCACATGGGGTATGACCCAGGTTTGAGCCGCATGAAAGTGGTTGCGTAACTACTTCTTTAACAAGGCCGCATAAGTTCATCCTTGCTGGATTGCATAAGCTCATCCTTGCAGGGCCGTATGAGCGTTTTCGAGCCGAATACACTCCTTTTGAACCGCATAAGTTCCTCCGTACTGAGCCGCATGAGTTCCCTTCGAACAGGACCGCATGAGTTTATTCGTACTGGACCGCATGGGCTTTTTCAAACTGAGCCGCATAGGCTCATTTGAACTGACCTGTATAAACCGAGCCGTACCTATGCTGAGCCGCATAAGCATCATGTATTTCAGCTATCATTTTGACCTTGTTTCTTTTGCCTTTCTTCAGTGACTCTGCCCGTGAATCCTGCTGGAGAACTTATGGTAGGCTCGCGTCAGTTTGCCTCGGGCGTTCATCGGGATGACTTAGTTCGTCAAGTGTCCGAACAGCTACTTATCGATGAACCTTTAGAGCGACTAAATGCTATCAGGGTTCAATCCTTTCAGTTCCTTGTTGACATGATAAGCTCTGGGCATTCTGACGGAAAGTATCTGAAACCGGTCTTCCTCTTTGGGGATGCGTTGGTTGTAGAAAACTCTCGAGTATTGGATGTTTCGGAGAGTTGGGATTTTGACCTGGACGGGATGCCGATTCACATCCCTACTATGAAGCGCCATTTACCTTTTGAGTGGTTCAATATGATCATTCTGGATAGGCAGATGCCGGACACCCTCACTCCCACCCGACCGGGGATGTTTGTTGGTAATATCCGTTATAACAGAGCCACTGGGTCAGTGCGCACAGTCAAAGATCCGGCCAGTCGGTCTGTGATGGGGTTAGTTCCAGGTACCTTCATCAACACCCCTGGTCCTAACTTTTCATTCTCCCAGGCTGATACCTTCCTGAGTCAGCTTGCTCGCAAAGGGTCCTATCCTATTAGTAGGTTGGTCCTGCCGAGCTGGTTACACCCCATTCCTCCGTGGGCTAATCTGACCTCATGGATCCTACGTAAGTATGAAGAGTTTTTGCGGGGAGTCAACCTTTATGACGCTATCCGGAGTACCAGCCACGGGTTGCCCGTTAATAAGCCGCTGTTCATGGCCCTTTTGGAGATGTACAATCATCAAACGGGGACCTTTTTTACCCCTGTTGGAGAATTGGGGCTCGCTCTTCATGAGATGTATGCTGTCTCCAAGCTCCCCTGGGGAGATGAACCCTTCGAAGTGTATACACCGACGAATGAGGAGCTCCAAGCTTTGGATCAACGATTCCCCGGCTTCGTCACCGTGTATCAAGAACTATTGTGCCATCATTGCACTTGTCACCGGACGACTATCCAGAAAAACGATAGCTCGGAGGGGGACTCTCCCCATACTAAATCTTGGGTTGCATACCTTTTCAAATTTAGCGCGGCTGGCCGGGTTACTTCCCAAGATCGTTTAACTCCTAAGGAAGTAGAGGTCTTGATATCGACCGCTAGGAGGTCGAAGTCTCAAAGTGACAGGTTCGGGAGCCAAATTAACTCCTTTAGTTACTTTCGTTATGGTACCCGGCGGTTGTTAGATAAGGCACTCTTGGCCGGATTTCTAATGGTGTGGCTGCGCAACTGCGTGGTCTCAGGAGGGGCAGGCTCTATTGAGAGGATCAGTCGCCACTTCATTCTTCCTGCCGTGAAGTTGGCCTTTGGGGTGTAGCCATTTGATTTTTGAATAAATGAGCATGTTTCAACTCATCTTTTCTTTCTTGCACTTGCGGTGTTTATGGAATTTGGATTTGCTGGAAGATTTATTTGTGGACCTGTTATCCTAGGTGTACCTTGGTTTTAGGTACGGATAACAGTTTAGATTAGGACGTTTTGGAGCAGCCATGGCAAAGTGGTCATGGATGTTCTTGGTGTTGGGAAAAGGAGTGCCATAGAGCAGCTGGGCTCCTGGGGCACGGAAGAATGGCGGGTTTATGCTAAGAGACTTAGCAAGGGATATTTGTGGACCTACTATCCTTGGTGTACCCTGGTTCAGGATACGGATAATAGGGTGGAAGGTAACCAGTCATGTTTGCTCCGAGGTTATGAGGATGTAGCAAACATGAAGGTTTAACCGTAGAATCTTCCTACCCAGAGGTAATGAGAACATGGTAGGGGGAGACTTCACGGAAGCCTTTCTGTAATCAATAGTGGTCAACAGAGGACGTTTGTGGTCAACAGAGGACATTTGTGGTCAACAGAGGACATTTATGGTCAACAGAGGACATTTGTGGTCAACAGAGGACATTTGTGGACCTATTATCCTTGTCGTACCCTGGTTGTGAGTACAGATAATAGGTTGAGAGGGAACCAACATACTTGCTCAGAGGTAATGTGGACATGGCAAATATGGTGATTTCTTCGACGGAGCCTTCCCACTCAGAGGTAATGAGGACATGGCAGGAGTGGGCTCAATGAAGAAGGGGTGCATAGAACTACTCAGAGGTAGGAGGACATGGAAGTTCTATGCGAGGGGGCGGTTTGTTTTTGGTGGAAGTGAAAACGACTCAGAGGTAATGAGGACATAGTCGTTTCGGAAATTGGCGGATCGATTACCCTTTTTGTGCACTGGGAGTGCGGGTAGTGGATCATGAGGGAGGATCTCTTTCAGGAAGAAAGTTCAGGGGTGTAATTACACGTGACTTACTATATGATAGAGTGACCGGGATGTAAGTTCAGAGGTACCAGCAGGTACGTAACTTGATGATTTAGAATATTGAGGAAGTGAGGGTTTAGTGACGCCAGCGGGTGTATGGCTCGGTAATCTGAAATGTTGTGGATGTGGGTTCAGTGGTATCAATGGATACATGACTCGATAATTTGAAAAATGGTGGGTGTGAGTTCAGTGGTACTAAGAGGGTACATGACTCGATAATTTGGAAAATGTTGTCTAAACATAGTATTTCTTCAGAAACTTGCCGTTGACGGGCAACATAAGCAAGTCCCCATTCTGCTTGGCGAGACGGTAGGCGCCGTTGGAGAACACGGCCTCGATGACAAATGGACCTTCCCATTTTGGCTGGAATTTGCCTGCGGTCTTGTGAGCCATGACCATTGGCCTTCGGACTACCAGAACGAGATCGCCCACTTGGAATGTTCTAATTTTGACCTTCTTGTTGAAGGCTCCGGAGACACGTGCTTGGTATAGCTCGATCCTTTGCTGAGCTAAGAGGCGTTTTTCATCTAGGGCCTCCAACTCTTGTAGTCGGCGTCGGTAGTTATCGTCTGTTGTCAATTGATAAGTGAGGGCGACGCGGAGTGAGGGAATCTGAATTTCCAGTGGGAGGACTGCCTCACTCCCGTATACTAGAGAGAATGGTGTATTCCTAGTAGCTGTTCGAACCGTGGTGCGATAGGCCCATAAACATTCGCCGAGCTTCTCGTTCCAGTCGCATTTGTTGGAGGATACAAACTTCTTGAGGAGTTTGATGATTGTTTTGTTGAATGCCTCTGCTAACCCATTTGCTGCTGAGTTGTATGGTGTTGAAGCAACACTCTGAATGCGGTGCTTATCGCAGAATCGATAGAATGCGTGGCTTATAAACTGCGGACCATTGTCATGGATGATCCTTCGTGGCAGTCCAAAGCGATATATGACGTGGTGCTTGAGAAAGCTAATCACGTTTGAAGTTTTGACTTCTGCGAGTGGGATAGCTTCCGCCCATTTGGAGAAATAATCAGTAATCGCAAGTATGAAGCGATGTCCTCGAGAGGAAGGTGGGGTGATTGGACCAATGATGTCCATTCTCCATGCTTCAAATGGCCAAGATGCCACCGTTGGATGTAGAAACTCGGATGGTTGGTGAATGAAGTCCGCGTGGACTTGGCAGGCCTTGCATTTTCTGGCATAGTCTATTGCGTCTGCCACCATCGTGGGCCAGTAGTAGCCCATCCGGCGAAGGCGGTCTTGCAGCTTAGGGCCAGGCTGATGGGCCCCACAGACACCGTCGTGAGCTTCTCGTACAGCTTCTTTGGCTTATGCGTTTGATAAGCACCGGAGCAATAACCCGTCGTAGGATCGTCGGTATAGCATCTTTGTCTCTGTGTCGTAGAAGAATCTGAGAGAACGTCGTCTTATGGAGGTGGCTTCCCTTGGATTCTCGGGGAGGATGTCGTATACGACGAAGTCAATGAACGGCTGCCTCCAGTCTGGTGTTTCGTCGATTGACTGGGCGGAATAGCTTGCCATGAATTGGATATTGTTTTTGGGACAGACCAGTTCGTGGCCTATCACGTCAACCGAGTGATGAGCTTGGTTCGGCACTGCTAAGGAAGCGGCAAGGCCTGCTAGGGCATCGGCTTCGATATTTTGAAGTCTGGGGACGTGTTCGATGAAGAATCCCTCGAATGAGGAGATAATGTTGATTGCTATTTGGTGGTAGGGGATCATGTCTTCATGGCGGACTTCGTACGACCCCCGAATCTGGTTGACGATTAATTGTGAATCGCCATATGCTTCAAGATATTCTACCCCCAGCTCCTTTGCGAGTTGGAGGCCAATGACCAAAGCGTTGTACTCGGCCACATTGTTGGAACAGGGTTCCGTGAGAGAGTAGGCGCGATTAATCACTAGCCCGGTAGGAGAGATCAATACCACTCCGACCCCGACGACGATATTTTCCTTGGGTCCAGTTCTTGAAGCACCATCGAAGAACATCCTCCATATGTTATCGTGGGTGGTTGTATTCGAATCGGCGACCTCATCTGGGATTTCCTCGTATATTCTGGATGACCCCGATCTTGGATGGGCTGCCAAAAAGTCTGCCAGGGCTTGGCCTTTGACAGCCTTCTGTGGGACGAAGATCATATGATATGGGGATAGCAGTATCGCCCATGTAGCGACGCGAGAGCTGAGCGCCCCTGGTTTAGTCATGAGGACCCTGAGGGGATTTACCCGTGAGATCACATGTATGGTTTGTCCTGTAACATAATGCCGCGTCTTTTGAATGACGAATACCAAGGCGAGGCATTCTTTCTCCACGGCAGTGTATCGGTGTTCGGGCCCGACCATCATTCGGCTGAGATAGTATATAGCTTGCTCGTGGCCTGCGTCATTGTTTTGTGCCAGCAGGGCACCGAGGGAGTGCTCTATTGCTCGTACATAGAGTAGGAATGGTTTTCCAGGGAACGGGGCCACCAGGACTGGGGGATTTGACAAATATTCTTTGATGTCGTCGAAAGCACGCTGGCATTCCTCGTCCCATACGAATGAGACTCCCTTCTTCATGAGGTGTGTGAACGGTCGGCATCGCCCGGAGAGATTGGAAATGAACCTTCTGATATAAGCTAGTCTCCCTTGGAGGCCTCTAAGTTCGCGGAGATTTTTCGGGGGACCCATCTCCATTATTGCCTTGGTTTTCTCAGGGTCTACATGGATACCCCGTACAGTGATGATGAAACCTAAGAACTTCCCGCTGGATACGCCTAAGAATGACTTTGTAGGGTTCATCTTCAGATTGTGGGCTCGCATCAGGTCGAATACCGTTCTCAGATCTTGCAGATGATCTTCCTTACGGCGACTCTTGACAGCGATATCGTCGACGTAGCATTCCACTGTCTTGCGCAAATGTTCTCTGAAGATGATACTCATAGCCCGCTGATATGTGGCACCAGCGTTCTTTAGACCGAATGGCATGACTGTGTAGCAGTACGTGCCGATCGGTGTTCTAAATGATGTGTGCTTCTCATCGTCGGGGGACATCTTGATTTGATTGTATCCCAAGAATCCATCCATGAATGACATGCGTTCGAAGCCGCATGTGTTGTCAATCATGATGTCCGTGATTGGGAGGGGAAATTCGTCCTTCGGACATGCCTCATTCAGATTACGGAAGTCGATGCAGATTCGGATTTTCCCGTTCTTCTTAAGGACCGGGACTATATTGGCGACCCAATCAGGGTGTTGCTCCTCACGGATGAAGCCGCTGGCTATCAGCTTGTTGACTTCGGCTTCGATTGCGTCCATGACTCCTGGGCGGAAGCGTCGTTGCTGCTGCTTGACTGGTTTTGCATCCGGTCGTATGTTGAGTTTATGAAGAGCAATATCGGGATCTAATCCCGGTATGTCTTCGTAACTCCATGCGAATACGTCTATATTCTCTGATGAGCTCCAGTAGTGATTCCCGTTCCTCGTCTCTTAGGCTTTTACTGACGAAGATTGGCTTTGGAGAGGATTCGGTGCCGAGGTCGACCTGCATAACTTCATCCTCTGTAGGAGGTTCTCTCAGCTCGAACCGCTTTTCCCATTGTGCGTCTAGCTGTTGGGCCCATGGCTCAAGCTCGAGGATTTCAGGAATGTCCTCATTTTCTTCGTAAGCATCGGCGAATGCCATGTTGGCTGACAGGACCTGTCTGAATATGTCTCCGATGCTGGTATCCGAGTCGAAAGTTGGTGACCCGGTTGAATGTGACTGGCAGTCGCACTCTTCATCTGAATTCTCCGGGGTCGTCGTGGGAGTTACATACCCTAGTCCACATCGAGTTTTGCTATAGTAGTCCCGTGGCTTACCAGACGGTACTGGGGGCTTTAAAGGTAGTCGCCGTCCAATACCGTAATTCAAACCTGGTGTAGTTTCTAGATCATATCCTTGTTTCTGCATGAGGTATTTGGACTGGGGACTATAAAGGTATAGAGGCAATCTCTCGGCATCTGACCCAAGATCGACTTCTTTTACGGTGAAGGGGTACGGATCGTCTTTCCGGCCGAAGATAATCGGGTGGTCCCCTCCCTCGACTATTCGGTAAGCGTCCTCTGCCGGAGTAAGATCATCCGCGAAAGGGGTATCGGAGAGGGCAGCCACATATTTGGCTAATTCTGGTTCTTCTTCGGCCACCCTCTGTATAAGTGAAGACTGAGAGAGCGACCTAGTCAGCTTGATCTTCAGAGGCTCGACTAGCGGAGCAGGTCGTGGAGTTGTTGGTAGACTGGCAACCCCCAGTTTGGCATCTGACATAGGGCGAGGAGTGGATGGTTCGCTAGAAGCGTCTGTCCTTGCATCGGGGTGACGACCCTTTTTAGGAAAACGTATCGTGAGCGGTCTATCGGAGGGTTTGAGCTTCTCCGTTTGGAGCTGACCGACTCTCGGTAGTCTGATGGTAAGTGGCCCTGGTATGGGTTTCGGCGCTTGGCCAGACCTTGGCAGCCGGATTCTCATTTGTTCTTCTTGTGCCGACAGACTGATTGCGTCCTTACGCAGAGTAGCCGTGAGGGGTACAGAACTGCCCGGCTTGCGAGCCTGGAGGTGGATCGTTAGAGGTTCTTCTGATCCTGTGGTTGTCTTGGTGTGAGCTTGCACCTCCTCTTCGACCTGGTGCTTCTTTGATTTTTCGTACAGACATGAATCTGAGTAATAAGATTCGACTCCCTTGAAGGGATCGATATCAGCAAACTCTGTCCTCACGAAGCCGTGCTTATCGACATATTTGAAGCACTGGTGTAGCGTGGAAGGCACGATCATGTAATCGTGTATCCAAGGCCGCCCCAGAAGGATATTGTAAGATGTGTCGGCATCTATGACGTAGCAGGTGACTTCTGATTGGAGATCGCCGATCTGACATTTCAAGCGTATCTTCCCTATTGGGTAGCTCCTGCCCGAATTGAAACCGCTAATGGCGGTGCTTGTAGGTGTTAGGCGGTGCATCGGAATGCGAAGATGATGTAGCAAACCCTTCGGAATGATGCTTATGGAGGATCCAGGATCAATGTGCATTCGGTCCACCTTCACGTCGCCGATGTATCCAGTGTAGTACAATGGGCGATCGTGCAGGTTAGTTTTGATGAGCATATCCTGCGGAGAGAAGACGATATTGGGCATTGCCCCTGTACACGCACTATCTTAGAGCTCTGCAGGTTGGTTATCTCCTGTAAGGTTGACCTGAGCCAAGTATGCGTCGGCATTTTGGAGCGCCTCGCTTAAAGCTGTGCGGACATCCTTCGAGAGCCTCAGGAGTTCATATAAAGATAATTTGGCCGGTGTATTGGCCAATTGAGCCAAGATATCGAAGTTGTAGGGTCTTTCTAGTCCCTGAGGTGTTTTCTTTCGGAGGGATTTGTCGAAGCGAGTCTCCTTCGGCCTAGGCTTGTCGGTCGTCGAAGGCTGAGCCGGTCCCGGAGTATCAGCGTTTGTGGGTTGCTGATCAGTAGTCAGATTCTCGGCCACTGGTTGGGCTTGTGCTCCAGATCGAGTAGTGACAGCTGAGACTTCCTCCTTCTCTATCGAGGCGGTGCGGCATGACCTGACCTTTCCACTTTTCTTTTTAGAAGGTAAAGTGGGCTAAGTCACCTCGTGGACTAGGTCCGGATGGACCCACATGATTTCCCCTCGTGATGTGGTGAGAGGTACTAGACCGGGAGTTTGATCACGGGTAGACGGAAGATTAGCGATTTCCATTGTTGCCAGAGGGATGGGTATGACACCGTCTTGAGTCTCTGTTGGAGGGAAATTGTCGAATTGTACGGACACCATGCTGGCTGCTACGGTTACCTCCTCGAAGTCGATAGCCAGAGCGTTCGAATCAATGAGGTTCTGGATATACCGTTTCAGTTGGTAGCAGTCGTGTGTAGCATGGTAGACATAGCGGTGGTAATGGCAGAATTTGGATTTTCTAAATCAGCCGGCCGAGGTTCCCGCCTTGGTGGAGGAAGCTGAATTCTATCTCCTTGTATAAGCATGTCCAAGATAGGCTTGACGTGGCCGTCTTCGAAAGAATAAGTGATTTGAGGCCATTGTTTGTCTGCTGGCTGTGGCTCGGGCTTCTGGGCTGTATCGGTCACCATAGCCTGCTTGCTTCTGTTGTCCCGGTTGTTGGAGGGGCTACCCCCATTGTCGTTGCTGGCGTTGGGACGCTTCCCCTTGTTCTCTCTCTCTGAGATATGCAACCCTAGTTGGCGAGCTTTCTTCAATCGTTCTTCGGCACTTGTAGCGCTGATGATAAAAGCCTTCCAGTCCTTGAATTGGCTTTCGCCCATCCAGAGACTAATTGTTGGGAGTAGTCTCTTTTGGCAAATTTCAATCAAGGAAGAGTCCGGGTTGCCAGATGGTAACTTCATTGCGGTTTGACGAAACCGCTCAATGTAATTCCTCGTCAGCTCTTTCTCTCCTTGAACGACGTCCATAAGGGTAGACATCGTGACGTCCTGCCCTACCTCATAGAACCTCTCCAAGAACAAGCTCTTGAAGCCAGCGAAGGAGTGGATGCAATTATTTGGCAGGTTGCGGTACCAATCGAAGGCGACTCCTTCCAGCGCCCCAATGAATAATCGTGTGAGGATGGCGTCATCATGGGGCAGATGGTCGGTAGTGACCTCGAAATAAGTGATGTACCGGCTTGCTGAAGTCTTGCCATCATATGGGTTGATATTGAACGGCTTATATCTTGGGGGAAAGGGCACATCCCTCCATTCAGCAGGGTATGGTTGCCGTATTCTGAGGTCTTGAGAATTTTCTCGGGCGTGGAACATCGCTCGAAGCTCCCGAACCTCTCTCCTTACTTCTCGGGCCTCATCTGTCGTGGTAGGGGCCGTTATCTCGGGAGCATTATTGCCCGGGTTTGGTGCCGCTGAATTTGAATCTATGTTATTCGCGGGACCCATGCTTGTCTGACCAGGTGTCACTCCCTGCAGAATAGGAAGCGCTGCTTTGATCTCGTCCACAGACTTGACCAAGGCGTGCAGTATGGCCTCCAAAGTGTCGATACGCTGGCGATCGCCGGAACTACCTTGGCTGTTGTTCGTCATGAATACCGTCCTCACGTGAGGAGTGACAGAAGGAGTGGTTGCGGATGTGCCTTCTGAGTCATATTCATGCATCGAGAAATTATCAGGATATGTGGGGATGTTCTCTTCAGGTTCGGACTCGGAAGGAATAGTACCCCCAGCTTCAGAGCTTGCTTTGTTTAGGATGTCCTCGGGGACGTCGGTATCTGTTGTATCCGTCTGGGGATTTGCTTCCTCCAGTCCGTCTTCTTGGAATGTCGGGTTGTCGTGGATGTTCGGAGGAGAGCTACCCCTAGTTCCAACAACCCCCAGTGACGTGGGCGGTGAACTTCCTACTGCAGCAGTTTTCGTCTTTGAACGGGTGTGTTGGAATACTCCAGCAGAGGATGATCCTTTAGACGACGGCTTCTTAGCTGCAATAGTCGACACCTTTGGACTGGAGATGCTGGCCTTCTTTCCTCTCCCCTCAACGGGGGCTTTCCGTACGGAATTACAGGAGGCTACAGGAGGTGCCTCGTCTTCCGAGCTCGGATGTCGTAATCTTTGGAAGACGGATGGCCGGTCTGCCGTGTTGCTGCAACAGCAGTTGACGATAATCTGGGCGCAGTGACGTCCCTGCGAGGACTCTCTGCACGCCGAGGCCCCTTCTCTTTCCTTGCGCTTGTGGAGGATCGCCTCACGCAGGTCAGAGGGACCACTCTGTCCGTTCGCCGTCGGGGTTTGGACTTGAGCGGTTCTGTATAACTTCCCATCAGGGGCCCGTGTGATAATCAGCGGGACGCCCTGATAGTCAGAGGTTGGGGCAGCTATCTGGGCTTGATGAGCCCGTGCTGCCCTAGACTTCTTCTTTTTAGCACTTGTGGGTGCATAATAGGAAGAGTCCAAGTTGAACATCACAGAGTCTGGCTTATCATCCAGAGAGTCATCAGGGTTCGGGCCGTACGAAAGACGGTCGAAAACTGATCGAGAGGAGCATGGAGCGGATGCTATGCGGCTGGGAGCGGAAACCGTACAGGGTGTCTGCACGCGGTTGTCTCCTGTCGTCGGACAAGTTCTTATGCGGCTAGGAGCCATGACCGTGCAGGCTGGCCGCATGTGGTTGGCATCTGTGGCCGTATGGGTTTTCTGCAAACGATTGACTTTACTAGCCGCATGAGTTTCATCCATGCGGTCGGGAACTGTAGTCGCATAAGTTATGCGGCTGACAGAAGTAGCCGCATGAGTTTTCTTCATGCGGTTGGCGGATGTAGCCGCATGGGCTTTTTCCCTGCGGCTAATACTCTTCTGCGGTTCGGACCGCGTAGAGTCCGTCTTTGTCCCTGCAAGTCCAGCATCATAATATTTTCTTCTGCCGGATTTGGGGACAGCAGAGTTGTCTACGATCTAAAGTGGGACCGCAGGAGAATCCTTCTCGCCGTCTTGAGCAACAGAGGGCATCCCATCGAGGGCTTGAGGAGGAGTAAATGACTTCGGTCTCCATTCTTTGCGAGCCTTCGTGGTGCGGGTGCGCTTCTGGGCCGGGCCAGCGCTGCCTTCAGAGAGCATCTCTTCGAACGCCTGTTGGTCGAAGCGGACGACCATCTTCTTTTGTATGGAACCAAGTTTGGCTGCATCTGATTGTGTCACCAACTCCTCAGCCGTGGAGAAGTTAGTCCCCAGCAGAGTCGCCATCGTGTTTGCCATTGATTGTAAAAGAACAGAACAATTATCGGAGGACTGAACTTAGACTCACAATACAAACTCGCTCGCACAAAGAAAGCCCAGGGACGAAAACCTAGGTACAGCAGACTAAGTACGATTGTTTATTTTTGATTCTGGGGGTGACGATAGAGGCTCGGGAAAGCGACGGCCGCTCTGCCTTACTCCTTGGACGATCAGTATGCAGCCTTGGCTCGGGGAAGATCTGCTCGACGTTGATGAAGAAATGCTCTTCTTGCTCTCCGCGGGTTGCTCTCCTGGCTTCTCTCTCTCTGTGATTATCAAAGAAGGGGGGAAGCTCTCTCTGTGTAGATCTCTCTCTTCTTTTTTTATTCTTTTTGTTGCCCACCACTTTTTACAAGGAAATGATGCTGGCTATTTATAAGAGTGGGGGGGTGATCATTAGGGTTT
>JANAVB010001319.1:5000-65921 GCA_029216955.1 Iris pallida | reverse complement strand
TGTGGCCTTTGGGTCAGTTTATGACTAGTGTATCGTAGATACAAGAGAGTATGGATGAAGGAATACAGTATTTATGAAATAGGAAGTCACATGAACCTTGGGTTAGCAAGGGAAATAGTGAGCTGTTAAGAAGAGTTGGAAAAATCTGAGATCTCGAGTTCAGTTTAGACTAAATAGACAAGGAAAATCAGTGTGTCCTTGGACTGAATAGGGAAGAGGCAGGTGATTAGGATGTATGGGAGTACCATATCACATGTGAAAGTTGGTATGTAATATAGAACTATTAATATGTAGGGTAACATTTAGATAGAAATCATAAGTTCCTGACTTCATGCATCTTGTGTCAGCAAATAGGAACCCTATATATATATATATATATATATATATATATATATATATATATATATATATATATATTTTATATATATATATATATATATATATATATATATATACTAGTACATAAAGAACTGTAGTAGCTTTATAGGATATACTAATATCCTAATATAGACACTGGATAAAGTATAGAGTGGAATAGTGGCCCTTTGGCTAGATAATTTGGCATTGGTTATCCCTAGGAAATAAGGATATGGAGTCAACTAGATAGGTAATACCTAGATTATTGACCTAGTATAGACTAGAATACGTTATTAAGGCAAGGTAGGACCCCAAACTTAGGATTGACCTTGTTTAGCAGGATATTGACCTAATCGACCTAGAGTTGGTTTAATTTGACTTGCGTCGACCTAGAAAGGCCTAGAAGCATAATTAGTGCATCAACTATACTATTTACTATAGAACACCATTTAAACTTTAATATCTCATATATAGGTTATGTGACATCATTTTGGACCTTGTTTCACATTTACTGCTCGGGACGACAGGCGAGTAACATTTACTGCTCGGGACGACAGGCGAGTACATTCTCTGATAGTTTTCATATTTGATATATACTGTGATGCATATTATACTAGTGTTTTATCTTGATTTCTGACACGATGGACTTACGAATTGGTATTTTATGGATTCCTTGACTGGAGATATGTGGTTTCATGCCTACTGGCTTACTGGACTAATGTAATACTGGACTAATGCATCTTTCTTGACTAATGAAATGCGTGTCAAAAAATCTGGATCCATATGTACTAGTCGGATGGGGAAAATACCTAGGAGACATGTGAACATACCCATTCTATCCCATGGTCTTACTGGAATATTAGCGGCCACACACGGATGTGTATAGTTTGTCGGATATCACTCTCTAGCCGTTCCCACGTCAACTTGGTATTTCAAATAACTGATCTTAAATCCTGATTTCCTGGATTGTCTATTCTATACCTTGCATGACAGGTTTCCCTTTATTACTTATCCGTCTGTTTTTCACATTTCACATGCTCTATATACATATACTGTTCGATATTCATTGTCTTTTCCTTGTACATTGTCTCTATAACCTGATCATCAATTCTTTCATTATTATTACATTCTTATAGCGCTTGTCAATTATTTTGAACTGTTAGAGGAGATGTGCTCGTTCTATTATGACTGGATATGTTGACAAAATTTTACAGATGATATAGATGACTGTCCTACCTTCTACGAGGCATATGAAGGTGGCACGTGGGAGTTTGAGGAGGATCCAGCTCTGTAGATATTGTCCTAGTTATAGTTTAGAACTATTAGTTCTCATGTTGTATCGGATTGTTCTGATTGTTAGTTGAGACTTATTTATATTCAGGACATGTACTTATTTGTGATGGACACCTAAACTTGTATGATGTGATAACTCTACTATTTATTCAATTTCTCCCTTTTATCTAATTCCATATCGTGCTCTATTTTCCTTAGACTTGTGATTGAGATTATATAGTTGAGATGTCATATTATACCTCCGTGCGGAGATGACAGGTTATATGATTCATAATATTAGTTGATAGGCTGGACGTACCCACGTTCTCGTGCCCCTAAACAGGGTACGGGTTGTGACACATGGGGTTACCCTATCCTCATTAACCTTAGTCTTGTCCAGGTATAGGCTATACTAGTGGATATTCCATTATCGTCTACGGACTAGTCTCTGGATTGGACGAGAGTATGCTAGTATATTCGCGATATTAGTTGATGCTAATATCATTCCTTACCTACTTGTGCGATCCTAAAGTAGTCTTTGTAAAACCCTTGTTTAAATTTTTTTATAGAAATATTTGAGTGGTATTTTCCTAATTATTTATAGCCTTTTAAAATAAAATTTAATGAATAATGGTTATATTAATGAGTTACTGTGAGGTTGCTTCCTATCTTAAGAAAGTAAATATACAACAAATAAGGTACTTAATCCCTTGTAAATACAAAATATAAAATACGCATATTTTAGTAAATGATTTTTTATATTTTCAATCATGAAGTTTACGGAAGGGTTATACATTTGAATATATAATATATATATATATATATATATATATATATATATATATATATATATATATATATATATAAAATATATATATATATATATATATATTTATATATATATATGATTTTATATATATATATATATATATATATATATATATATATATCTATATATATATATATATTTGTAAAAATAAATAATATATATATATATATATATATATATTTTGTAAATACAAAATATAAAAATACGCGTAGTTTAGTAAATGATTTTTTATATTTTCAATCATGAAGTTTACGGAAGGGTTATACATTTGAATATATATATATATATATATTATATATATATATATATAATATATATATATATATATATATATATATATATATATATATATATATATATTATATATATATATATATATATATATCTATATATATATATATATATATATATATATATATATATATATATATATATATTATATATATATATACATATATATAAATATATATATATATTTTATATATATATCGAAGGGGGAGAGAAAATAGGAAAACTGAAACCCTAATCCCGATACCCTAACCCCGGTAGCAGCAGCGCGGTCCTCGCGTGTGTGCATGTGCCGCCACGGTGGCCAGCCGGCCACCGGCGGCCGACAGCAGTGCGCAACCGCGCACGAAGAGCAGCAGCAGGCGGAGCCTGTTCACGGCCGATTTCACGACACCACGGTTCCTCGTTTTGTGAACCAATTAAACAGGTATGTGAACAACCTATATACCTTCAATCCTCTTCAAATATATTTGAATAATTTGCAATGTGCGCGTCGCAAATCGAGTTCCAAAATCGAAAAAAATCTTAAATTCTGGAATATAGAAACTGTCCCAACCACCCATGTTTACGGTCGAATTGCGAATAGAATATTATAAATTTTGGAAATCTACCTGAATAGACTTTTAGACAACCTGAACAAGATCAAAACACTATTTTTAGATTAATTTTTAGAGGTTATTTTATGGTTAAAATTAATTTCAAAGTAGAGAAAAATCTGTTTTTTTAAATATTGAAAAACCTCAATACGACGTGCGTACCGCCAAATCGGGCGACGTGGTCATGAACCGAAAGTATTGAAAGGTGCGTATCGAATTTGCGGATGTGTGGGCTTTGACGGAATTCAAATTGGTTGTGTGTGCGCAACGAATTTGATGCTTATACGTCAAAATTCACCGTATCGACCTTTTTGCAAATTCTCCAATTGCTTTGTGCACGTTCGTCGAATCGAAATGAAACTTACGCCAGCAGGACCGTATCATTTTTCTGGTCGTGTATGCCAAGTTTGGTCCGATTCTAAGAAGGTTGATCGGAACGCTTGTTGGGGGCCTACTATCCGATCCAACGGGCAAAATTGTGCACGACCCACCGGAATCCAACTTTGGATATACGGCTGGGTTCATCTCATCAAACTGGACCCGTAGACATGTAGTTTGACAACTTTAGAGACCGTAGATTCTGGCACGCATTTTGGTACAAAAATGGGTCCAACGGCGGACATCGTTTTGATCCAAAATTATGATTTTACCCTTGTTCCCGAATTAGACTTTTCGACAGACGTTTTCTAGACATATCTTTTATTCCAAACATGTTTTTGGTATTTATTCATCATCCGAGGATGTTTGCGGAATTTGGCTTTCATCGCTTCACTACTCTGACGGTTCGAGTTATTGGATGTCTCCCTTTTGCACACAACCTCAGGTAAGATACCTTGTCATATTTACTGCTTATATTTAGTCTACATTTTTGTTATTTGTATATTAATATTTTTTATTTCTAGTTTTATAGATGTACCATTATTACAGTTCCTGCCTTACTACTTGCTCAGTGATATTAGCTTTACTTTACTTATTATCCTTTGATTTAATATGGACCTAGAGTTAAGAGACTACCATTTGTAGAGTATATAATAAACCTTGACACAGTTGTACAATAAGGTATGTGTGAGATGAGTAGCATGTAGAGGTACTTGCGTGATGGCTGATCACCTGTGCGCATACGTTATGGCTAACTGCTAATAGAGGCATGTTAGGAGACTTGGCAGTTAGTAGAGGTATAGGAGTCATGGATGTGACTCTACTAGGCATTGGGTAGAAAGAACAGTTCCTTAATGTATGGGCCATGTATGCACTTTCCTATTATTGTCGGTTATCTCCGCTGGAGATATGGTCCTGGATCCTGATACCTGATTTTCTGCTGGCCTCTGACATTCGATAAATGTCATGCTTTGAGGTCCCTGGTACCTTATAGGACCATACCTAATTTTCCTGTAGCCAGAGTGCCCCTATGTTGATGGTTTGTTCTTAACTGCATAAACACATTAGAATGGTCAGGTAACCCTCGTCAATGTCATATCACCCCCGTTCCATTAGTAGCTTGGGACAATGTCGCATCGCGGTATAGTGTACTACCCCTTGTCCTTGTTTGGTTGTAGGGGTAATCCACTGTTTCGATGATGAGATATTAGATCTTGTTACAATTGGGACTATTTTACTTTACTTGTGATTGATGGCATATTATATATATTCAGTTATATGGCATGTTCGTTATGTATCTTGTTACGTCCCTCTGAGAACCTGGTTATCTATCAAGGTGTGTGCTTTGTGACTTTTCGCAGCTGTTCTAGCCATGGCCGTGATCTTCTCCATTCCTTCAAAGATGATTGCTCTTGGTTCGTCTTACCATTTTATCGATCATCTTCTTGTATATTTTCTTTCATTTCAATTAGTTGGTAGTGGATTTGTCTATGCCCAACTACATGTGTAAGTGACAAATTATTGAGTTGATTTATATTGTCTAATCAGAATCAGTATATTATTGTCTGATCAACCTTGATGCATTTGGTTTGCTCTTTATTTGATTATCCCACGTGGATTGAGATATCAAGGTACCGAGGATCTCATCTGCGACTGCATTGACAATTCCTCTTGAATTATACAAGCGCCTTCGTATCACGTAATTGTATTTGATGACATCTTTCTTGAACTCTTTATTGCTTTTGTATTTCACTAATTTGGAAAGACGAACGCTCGTATTTGATAGATAGATACAGAGTATCCCCCATGGCCACGATAGTTGTACACCCAAGTATAGCTACCATCGGCCATCCATAAGACTACAACCTTGCCTTTAGTTACTTGTCCTCCCCTCGACCCTGAAACTACAACCATGATCTTCTAGTCAAATAACATGAGAATGAATAGAAACTAACCCTTGGTCAAAGCACCAACCTAGGAGCCTATCTATTCTCAAGGAATCAATTATTGTAAGTCTCTTATTATTTTCTTGAATCCTGCTTTAACTAGCAACCCTTATACTTTAACCCAACCCTTACTCGACTAAGCCCAAAGATAAAACAAGAGAGGAATAGACAAAAACTAGGACAAGCATTTACGATAACTGTGTTAGACACCATTCCAAGATTTGGGATTTAGCAGGTGACCTTCTAGGTATAAATTTCATTATTAAAGACATGACTTAGCATTAGAACAACACCTTCACCAGCTTGGCCAATATCTGTAGCATGATGCTCCATCATATTGATTCACTAGCTAACAATAACAATGCATGAGCACACGTGCAACACCATTAGAAACCTTATGAGTATAGACTGATCGACTTAACACAAATAGAATTTACGACCTAGTTGATAAGGTCTTTTTGATACCCCATCGATAACTCTCGTATACTATGGACGAGTGGATTATTATATTTTATTGACACGTGTGTCATTTAGCACTCATTTTCCAATTATTAGAAATTGAGGAACGATCCTTGAACTTGACTCATATATACAGCATCACGTTACGCCGTGCCTTATTCTTTATTATCAATAGTCGAGGTACAATATCAGGACTTTAAAATTTTATTTCCTCATTAATCCTAAAACCATATCCTAGCTTCTAAAGTGATTATAATGTAATTCTTCTAAATTTTAGGATATAATAATATTACCAGTTGATCAGGATAAGTTGATTTTCATTAGGATGATAATTAGTGCCCCACGAACTCCCACTTTCCATTTAGATCATTTGGGGTCCCCGACCGTGACATTTATATTCGGAGCATAAGACCACATGTTACCTTCCAACAAACTTCATATAGAAGACATAGACTACCCACCTTCATTTAGTCATATCATGTCCTACTAAAACATGTCCTCTTGTACTCTATTGTTATGATGCGACTTTCGAGTCAAAATGTCTAGCTATAACCCCTACCATAATACTATTGTACTTTCCAAGTGCAATTAGAGATCCAATCTTGACTTAAATCTTTTGACCCAATATATGGTTATGATCTACTCGAGGCCCATTACGCACATGCTACTAGTGTGCCACTCAATTGAGTTCTTGTGCCATTTAAACGCAAAAGTCATAGAAAGCGTATTGTTGGTCTTAAGCAACCGAGTTAACCAACCCAACCAGAAATTAGCCCAACCACTTGTATTGGAACCTAATATATGATTCCATAAACTTAATAGGAATGGTCTGATGGGTTTTTATGGATCTTGTCTAGCCAATATAGATTCAAACCAAAGATTCATTCAATAAAAGGTCGATGACCCATTTGGGAATCCATTAAGACCCGGTTAAATCCATCCATGCCTATCGCCATATTTGGACTATAAAAACCAAACTTGATGTAATAGGCCCTTACCCCTATTATGTAGGACCTACCTTTTGGCTCACTAATTCTCCTTCCATAAATTTTGTAACTATATCTCTTGGTATCCCATGTTATATAATGAATGGAATCCCGTTGTACTAACCTGTTCCCGGTTGTACTTGACTAAGACCTCCCCTATTGCCTGGATGAAAAACGGGCAATATATGAGCAATATTAAATGAGTAATAATAGGGCTTCGCATAAAGTCTATGACTATAACCAGATGTACCTCATATTCTCGTACACTACTAGGAAGTTGCCTCTTAGAAGTCCTATTACTTCGCTTTCCCCGATTAACCAATTTCCATAAGTTGTGTAGAACCTTGAACTTAGTGTACTCCATCTCTTTAAATAGGATGCCCTTCGTAGATTGTTCTTCCATCTGCTGGGAATTGCGATACCAACTTCGTACTGCCCCTTATCCCTGGTGCATTTAGGTAACCACAGTAGGAGATTGCAACCTTGGTTTCCAAGGCCATCCCATCCTAAATGGTATCCTTGATTGAATCTCGAGAATAGAAATTCATGAAGTGTATAGGCCAGTCTTTCCAAGTACTACCAAATGATAGTGATAGATTGGTTCCAATTGAACTAGTAAATTGATGGTTCATAATGCCACTTCTAACGGTACAAATTAATACCCATGATCGTTGCTTTGTTATTTGAAACAAAACACTAGTCTTTCCTTCCAACAAACTCCATAATCATGAAATAGACTAATCAAGCTACACACATGACCTATGTGTCCCACACAAACATACTTTTGAGCTTCATTTAAATTACACCATATGTATGACTTATTTTTCCTTAGAACAAACCATAGAGGCCTATTTTAGTTCCATTTGAAATTTAACCATGTAATAACGATACGTCCTCTCAAATAAACTAATACCCATGGTCCATGCAAGACACGTCACATCTATGATATATGCTCTCCATCCCGGCAAGCACACGCTTTCTACACAACACCAAAGACCAAACAACCCCTGCTACTCTTTATGACTTATAGGTCCAAAACACTTACCAATTCCTATCATATGGCAAAGTTTTGCACTGGTTATAGATCCCCATCGCTTGACCAAGAAGATGGTCCCTACGTTCTCCAACCTCATCTCTCATTTATTCAGGTAGTCGAGGAGCGGAATTCCTGACACCAACACATTCTAGTTATAGTCGAACAAGAGATGCCTATTAACTTCTTAAATATGACCCTATATGACCGATGTTAGATAGTTGTAATTCTCCTAAAGAAGTCAGTGACCAATATTTGCGTGTCTCTCCTTAGAAAGATTGTCCATTCCACAATTTTGGTAATGACGGGTTTTACGGTGGCCAAATTCTATAAGCTGGGTAGGACCTTGAACTAAGAATACCTACATTGTAGAATGTGGCAAACAAATTGGAAACAGAGTTACGATTTGACGTGCCTGCCTCCCTGGGGTAAAATCTCGTATCCTTGATATTAAGATTTATTTTAATTTCGAGGACAAAATTTTTATAAGTTGGGTAGGACGTAAAACCCATGTTTTAAAAATTTTTATGGAAATATTTGAGTGGTATTTTCCTAATTATTTATAGCCTTTTAAAATAAAATTTAATGAATAATGGTTATATATTAATGAATAATGGCTATACACCTTCAATCCTCTTAAAATATATTTGAATAATTCGTAATGTGCGCTTCGCAAATCGAGTTCCAAAATCGAGAAAAATCTTAAATTTTGAGGCTATAGAAACTGTCCTGACCACCCATATTTACGGTCGAATTACGAACATGATATTGTAAATTTTAGAAATCAACCTAAATAGACTTTTAGACAACCTGAAAAAGATAAAAAAAATCCTATTTTTAGTTTAATTTTTAGAGGTTTATTTTATGGTTAAAATTAATTTCAAAGTAGAGAAAAATCTATTTTTAAAATATTAAAAAACCTCGATACGACGTGCATCCCGCCAAACCGGACAACGTGGTCATGAACTGAAAGTATCAAAAGGTGCAAATCGACTTCGCGGATGTGTGGGCTTTGACGGAATTCAAATTGGTTGCGTGTGCGCGACGAATTTGAGGCGTATCCGTCAAAATTTACCGTATCGGCCTTTTTGCAAATTTTCTAATTACATTTGCAAATTTTCCAATTACATTTTGCACGTTTGTCAAATTGAAAAAAACTTGCACCAGCAAGACCGTATTATTTTTCTGGTCCTGTTTGCCAAGTTTGGTCTGATTCTGAGAAGGTTGATCGGAATAGGCGGGCCCGCTATCCTATCCAACGGGCAAAATTGTGCAGGGCCCGTCATAATCCTACTTTGGACATACAGCTAGGTTCGTCTCATTATATCGACGTAGACATGTAGTTTGACGACTTTAGAGACCGTAAGTTCTGGCACACGTTTCGGTGCAAAACGGGTCCAACGTCGGACATTATTTTGACCCGAAATTATGATTTTACCCCTATTCCAGAATTGGACTTTTGGACAGGCATTTCCTAGATATATCTTTTATTCAAAACACGTTCGTGGTATTTATTTCAGCATCCGAGGACGTATGTAGGATTTGGCTTTCATCGCTTCACTACTCTGACGGTTCAAGCTATTGGATGTCGTCCTTTTGTACACAACCTCAGGCAAGATACCTTGCCATATTTACTACTTATATTTAGTCTGCATTTTTGTTATTTGCATATCACTATTTTTTATTTCTAGTTTTGTAGCTGTACCATTATTACAGTTCCTATCTTACTACCTGCTCAGTGATATTAGCTTTACTTTACTTATTATCCTTTGATTGCATATGGACCTAGAGTTAAAGGACTACCATTTGTAGAGTATATCATAAACCTTGACATAGTTGTACTAGGAGGTAGTGTGAGATGAGTAGTACTTGCGTGATGGCTGATCACCTGTGAGCATGCGTTAGGGCTAACGGCTAATAGAGGCATGTTAGGAGACTTGGCAGTTAGTAGAGGTATAGGAGTCATTGATATGACTCTACTAGGCATTGGGTGGGAAGAACAGTTCCTTAATATATGGGCCATGTATGCACTTTATCTCTGCTGGAGATACGGTCCTGGATCCTGATACCTGATTTCCTGCTGGCCTCTAACATTCGATGAATGTTATGCTTTGAGGTCCCTAGTACCCTATGGGACCATACCTGATTTTTCTGCAGCCAAAGTGCCAATGCGGTGTAGGTTTGTTCTTAACTGTATAAACACATTAGAATGGTCAGGTAACCCTCGTCAATGTCATATCACCCTCGTTCCATTAGTAGCTTAGAACAATGTCTCATTGCGGTATAGTGTACTACCGATTGTCCTTGTTTGGTTGTAGGGGCAGTCCACTGTTTTGTTGATGAGATATTGGATCTTGTTACAACTGGGACTATTTTACTTTACTTGTGATTGATAACGTATTATATATATATCAGTTATGTGGCATATTCTTTATGTATCTTGTTACGTCCCTCTGAGGACCTGGTTATCTCTCTAGGTGTGTGCTTTATGACTTTTCACAGGTGTTCTAGCCATGGTCTTGATCTTCTCCATTCCTTTGAAGATGATTGCTCTTGGTTCTTCTTACCATTTTATCGATCATTTTCTTGTATATTTTCTTTCATTTCAATTATTTGGTAGAGGATTTGTCTCTGCCCAACTACATGTATAAATGACAAATTAATGAGTTGATTTATATTACTATTCTTTTGATTTTTGTGGATGAGATTTAGTTATCATGATTTACTACATTTCACAGCTTATGTATACGTACGACGTTTCCATATATTGGAGTATACTTTGTATGTGTACAGCTGGCATGGATACGTACTTAGTCCTGAGTATTTTGGGGCTGGGTCGTTACAGTCTTCAAGTACATTACACTTAGATTGATAGTTTACCTTGACAGTTATATTCATGTTCCTGTATATTACTTTTATTGTTCATATTATGGCTAGTTGTTGTATCTTGTTACGTCCCTCTGAGGACCTAGTGATCTCTCCAGGTGTTAGATGGACTTTACGAGTATAGATATTTTTGTGCGTTTCAACTGGGTTCAGGTATTAATGGTATTGTTATTTTATTCTTTCATTAGTGCCTATTATGTTCTCTTGTACTACATATTTCTGCTATGATTTCTATGTTGTTAGCCTAGTTTAATGAGCTTACTCTTTTTCTCTAGCACGATCGAACTAGTATGATATTGGCGAATGACTCTATTACACATTCATTTCTTGATATTTGTAACACATGTTCAGTATATTCTATAGCGTAGTACATTTGGAGTAAGTCCATTAAATTGGAAACTTATTCTAGATCGTATTAGCTGGCAAGCTTACGTTCCTAGTCCTATGTATTTAGAACTGGAGTATGACATATTTTTGTGGTGGCACATAAAGGTCCTGATTAAAACATGTTTGGTACGTTACTGCTCTGAACGAGCCTGCATTAGGATAGTGTATTATAATCTCAATCCACAACTGCTATTGAATTTCTTTTGATATCTACCATCGCCCTTGAATCTCATATTTGTAATCGAACATACCTATCTTGAACTCCTTGTATCGAATTCTCGTCTTTTCTAGTTTCAAAAAATCGAACATCTATGCTTGATGAACTATTTTGTTTATATTGTGTGATAGCAGTAAGAGGGATAGAATATTATAGGGAGTGATTATCCACAAGTGAGTAGGATAGAGATAGACACATATACTAGATGGACGATTAGGTAGGAGTAGCATTCTTCTGCGGTAGAAATTTCTACTTCGAGGACATATAAACCCATACTTCATAGGAGTAGGTAAATAGCTAAGGTGGCTAGAATTTTATAAATATTCTCCTGAGATGGAATAGAGTACATTATAGGATTTGACCCTAACGAGAGACCCTAAGATTACTAGACTAATCTATGCTACCCTTTGCCAAAGATATAACCTTGATAGAAGTACTAGAGGGATTTTTATCGCTAATATCATGATAGGTGACCTAGAAGTATTAGACAGAGAAGGTTCGAGTTAGGCTAGAAGACTATCTCTACATATGGTAAGACTAGCCTTGAAACAATTTATAAAATAACATGGCTAGAAGATTGACCAATAGGTGTGTGTGTATCTGTTCAGCTCAGCCTCGACCTTTGTCTAGCAGATAGGTACAAAATTTTAGGTATACTTGTAAGAATTGTATAGCCTTTTGACAGTCAAAAGGAGTAGAGTATTATTTTTCTTCCATTTTGTTGAAGACCTGGCCTATAAAGGAATAATATTGAGTTAGTAATAATTTTTTCTTATAAAGTTGCTAACCAATAGCACCAAGGACTCCTTAGAAAGCCTTTATTTATATCCCAACACCTAAGCTTTGTATTCTTTATAGAAAGTTGTACCATTCCTGACCATGATTTTTGCGTTGTCATCATATTATTTAGAAAGTATATAGAAATGTGTAGTAGATCATGTAAACTTAGAATCCCATTGGTATAAGGGTCCTCTAGACATCATGTTTAAACAGTCATTTATGCATGCTTTAAATATAATTTCGAGGATAGCATGGAGGATCGATCAGACATCCAGGAGTACATCTTCAGCAAGGAGTCATCCCGTATCCAGTGAAGGAGCTCTCGACTTGTCATTATTGTAGTAAGAAGGGACACATTCAGCGAGATTGTCGAAGAAGACTAGGACAATGCTTGCGGTGTAGATCTAACCAGCACCGTGCCATAGTATGTCTACAGCAGAGCGACCAACGACAGTGTCATGACCCGCTCCTAAAATTTGGGCACGAGTCGTGGGTACGTTCAGCCAACGCCGCAGTGTCAGCGGTAGAACGCTGTCTAAAACCTCCACATTTGTCAAACACAACCACAAATTTTATATATTTCATATTGCCTCCAAAATCCACAAATAAATCAAAAGCAAAATAAAAATATAATTAACCCCAGCTAGAGAGAACAGATAAGAAAGAAACTGAATAAATCTCAAAGAAGAGTCGTATAGTACTAATAACAAAATCCACTGCTCAACTCACAAAATCCTCAAATAAAATAAATAATCAACTAAAGGTCCCTGGAGACAAATCTGGCCAATACTAATATCATCTAACAAACTATCATCTGCAGATGGTAACTCTGCTAAGGTCGCATCCAGATCCTTCGGTATGCCAATGTCATGATCTATAGTGTGCTCATAATATGTGGTACAAAAATTCTCTAACTCAACACCTAAAAATAGTTTATCCAGTCAGGATTTAAACAAGCACACATATGACAGGCTATTCAAAAAATAATAGAATTTACAAAACATGGAAATAGCATATGTGGAAATAGACTAGTAAGTAAAACTGGTATCATGGCATATTAAGAAAGAGACAGATAACTCTATAATAGGATATATCTACTAAAAGGGGAAAACATGTAAATATGGTAAAATGGAATGTGATAAATAAAACAGGATAAACAAGTGAAACAACAACTATTTACGTGTGTTGAAATATCGAGTTCGACATATAAACAGTTAAGGGGTAAATTCGGCACACCGCACATGTCATGTGCGGCTGCTATCATTCACGATCAGACCAATGGGTTGGAAATGATAGTTCACATGTCTACTAAGATATTTTCCCGCCCGACTAGTGCTCATGGTTTAACAAGTCACATGCACGGCAATAATGTGAATGGAAGTCAAGAAATATAACAAATAAGGATCCATGATACTAATCCCTGTGTAACGAGCGTGTCAACCAAATAGGAGAATCATATATATAGCATGAATTGGAAAAAATATTAGAAATCGAAAGCAATCAGTATATGTACTTGCTTGTGGTCCTGAGCTGATGATACGGGTTTGATGCCAAGCTCGAATCCAAGTAACCTATTTGATAACTTATAATGTCAATAAGTGATTAGAAATCATTAATATGTCTATCTAACTACTTATTAGGTTTATATGCCTTTTTAACTCCATCTACCTTGGAGAGGGGAAGAATTACGGCAGGAATTTAGGGTTAAGGGTTTCGTGGAATAGATGCAAACGAATTGAGCATCTGCTCTTTGCCAATATAAATACATCTGATCAAACCTAAAGAGAGAAGGGAAGGAGATTGAATCCAATTCGATCGCGATCTGCTGTTGATTAGCTGTTTCAAAATTTTGAATTTGCAAATTTGCAAACACCCCCATTCCTAGTCGGTTTTGCATGAACTCACCTTTGTGAGTGAAATCTAATATGACAATAGATTAATTACTCTAGGGTTTGATAAATACAGATATACATATATAATTAATGACAAAAATAATAATAGAAATGGTAATATTGATAATAATACTAACTAATTTTGGGTTCAAGAGCTCACAAATCTACCCTCCTTGAACAAATTTTGTCCTTGAAATTTAAAGATAGACACATTGGTAGAAATATACCTTACTGCTAAAAAGGATAAGGATAATGCTCATGCATCTCGTCCTCGTTCTTCCATGTGGATTCACTCGGAGAATGATGCCTCTAAGCGACTGGTTGTGCAGTATCTTCTCTCTGCAATCAAAGATCTCCACGGGCTGCTCCTGCTAGCTAAGGCTCGATCCTACCTCAATCTTCGAGTGGTCCAGCACATGGCTGGGGTATGCCATGTACCGTCTAATCAGGGACATGTAGAATACGTTGTGCACACCCTCTAGTATAGGCGGTAATGCCAGTCGTTATGCCATCGTCCCAATCTTCTCGAGAATGCTAAATGGCCCGATGAGTCTCGGACTGAGCTTCCCGCCTTCTCCGAAACGTATCGTGCCACATGTCGGAGATATTTTTAAGAACACCAAATCGCCAACCTAGATTTAAGCATAGTATTATTACCTATTCCTACTATATTAACAATTTTAAAACTTTGGAAGGTTATACCTCAAACTATTACAGTCTTCGGTGACTGTCGGCCCAGTATTTCTGTCTGTCCTGAGCCACGCAATGTCGCTCTCTCTACTTTAATTTCTCTGCAGCATCTACTACCATCTCAGGCCCCAATAGTGCTCTCTCTCCCATGTCGTCCCAAGATTGTGGTGTATGACACCTCCGTCCATACAGGGTCTCGAAAGGGGATATTTCGATAATAGCTTGGTAACTGTTGTTGTAGGAGAACTCCACTAGGTGAAGGTGGTCCTCCCACGAGCCACCAAAATCTAGCACACATGTCCGTAGCATATCCTCGAGCATCTAAATAGTCCTTTTCGACTGTCTATCCATCTGTGTGATAGGCGGTGCTAAACTTGAGCTAAGTACACAAGCTAGTCTGCAGACTCCTCCAAAAATGGGATGTGAATCTGCTATTACTGTCGGAGACAATACTCACTGGAACACCATGCCATCTGACGATCTGCTTCACATATAACTCCACTAACCTCTCCGTGGACAGTTCCACTTTAAAAGGTATAAAGTGGGTCGATTTGGTCATCCTGTCAACGGTGACCCAAATCGCGTCCTTCCCTCCTAACGAACGTGGAAGACCGAAAACAAAATCCTTCGTGATATGTTCCCACTACCACTCGGAAATCGGCAATGGCTGAAGCAATCCCCTAGTCTCTGCCTCTCGACTTTGACATGTTGACACACAAGGCATCTAGAAACAAAGCATGCCACCTCTCACTTTATACCATACCACCATACGTGGGCTTCCAGATCCTTGTACATCTTATTGGCTCCTGGATGTAATGAATACTAAGAACGATGTGCCGCCTACATGACCTCCTCTCGAAGCTCTATGCTAGGTACACATAATCTCGTCCCGTGCCTCAACGAACCATCGTCTACAATGGTGAAATCTTCTAACAAACCGGCCCGTACCTAAGCTATGATACTCTTCAGATGCTCGTCCTGGTGCTGTGCCTTTCGAATCCTGTCTATCAGTCCAGACTGAATTTGCATGCCCATTATCTACATCTAAACTCCCGGAATGACGACCTCAATGCCCAAACTCTCGAAGTCTGCTAACAGATGACTATCTCTCATCAAAAACATAGCTACTGGATACCGACTCAAGGCATCCGCAACTACGTTGGCCTTTCCTGGATGATACTATAACGTGATGTCAAAATCTTTCATTAATTCCAGCCATCTGTATTGCCTCATATTCAGCTCTTTCTGTATGAAAATGTACTTCAATCTTTTGTGGTTAGTGAATATCTCCACACGCTCTCCGTACAAGTAATTATTACAAGAAAATTGATTTTTTCCAACGTTTTATAAAGGTCAGAAAAAAGGTCAAAACATTGGCATAAGTTAAACCAACGTTTATGTTAGTCATGGTCAAACCTAATTTTAATAATTGATCTAACCTTGTCTCGATATAAGGGCTACTTAGACGATTGCTGAGAACTTCTACTGCTACCGTTCAAGATATGAAGTTGTTTTGCCGTATGAGGCCGTATTTCTATTATTAGTGTAACTTTCATAATTTATTGTGTCTAGAAATACAATGTACACCGAGTCATACTGGAAGATAGGCTACCCCAAAATGTTTTCAAAATATCTTGTGTTTCGAAAATAAACCTATTTACAAAAGCTTCTAACTGCTTGACTTTTCAAAAAGCACAAACCCGATTTGCAAAACCCTAACAAATGAACTTTGGACACCAAAAGAATTTAGCCCGAGTTTGGCCTGAATTTGCCCCGAGTTCGGTTAGTAGACGTTGGATTTTGAACCCAGTCTTTCCGCAGTTACGGATGTAACGGCTATCTGCCGACATTCTCTCAAAGAATTATGCCCGAATTCTGCCTGAATTCTATCTTTGGAAAACCTATAAATAGAGAAGAATTTCTACCATTTCAACACACCTCTCTTCTTTTCTCTCTAAGCCTACTACGATATTCCAAAGTGTTCTAAGCTTTTTATTTTAAATCCCAAGACATTTTCAATCCTCTACTCGATTTGCCAGTTTATTACGGTCTAGAAATTTTAGAGTGATTGTATACATGCCAAATCTGTGTTATGTTATCATAATCTTGTCATATTTGGGTCCATGCAACACATGTTGAGATATTGTATATATGGTTGGCCTTTTTTTCACGAAAAGCGAGATTTACCCATGTTGTTTTTGTTGCTAAAATCAACTAATAAGATTTAATAGATATCTTATGAGAGATAATGGAGTTAGGGATTTCAGTTAAAGTGTGTAACACACACATTCTACCAAATAAGTCATAAGTGGACTCCATAAGTAGGTGGAGATATCATTTTGTAGTTCAATTTGCAATCAAAGTACATAAATGACAATAACACAGTGCTAGATATGGTGTCGTGAATACCTAGTGCTAAATGACTATGATATGTGTAGCCTTGTCAAGAACACTATTATGACACAAACTAGTTTAACCCTTTTAATAAAATAAATAAATAAAGGTGTCTATGTCATGTTTGCACCATCTAATCATTTTCTCTATAGAAGTCCACACGAACTTACCATATTGACATATTCGTATGGTACCACAAGGGATAGACCAGATCTCGTTTCATAATAACCCAAGATCCGATCACTAGGGAAGAACTTATACGAAAATCTCAACAAAAGTTACAGGAAACTAAGACTATGGAGGCAAATATATGTCTACAGATGTTTTTAATGATGCTCAATTGCCTATGTTTCTAAACAATTACAAGATTATAATCATTAAATTATAAAAGGTAGACGATAATATTACAGTAATGTATTGTATCCATTGTTCCAACTTTTAAAAAGATTTTCCAGAGCCTCCTCAAGCGGGAGCTAGAAGTTTGGGAGACTATTACTGTGGAGGCAGCTTCCGTTTAGCTTGTTGTTGATGTCACAACTTCTTTTGATGTCATGAAGACAAGAATTATGACTGCACTTTAGGTAGTGTCAGTTTTTTAGATATGGGACCCAGGTATATCTATTCCTTTAGTTTATGCATTTGCTAGCATTCAATTACCATAACAGAGAGATAGTCAAACTCTTCTTAGGAATATTGCAAATACAAGGTAAGTAATTTTTCCTAACAAATGCTCAGAAATTGAAATGGAAGTTTACTCAAAGACTATAGAAGAGCAGTACGTAGGTCCAGTTTTTAATAGGAAACTCTATAAACCTGACGAGAGCGAGTTTCTAGTGCTTGTCAACAAAGCTGGCAGTAAGACGAAGGTTTATGTGGCTACAGACAAAAAAGTTTCACTAATTCTTCACTAGGCATTATTAGAGAGGCTTGGCGAGTGGAAGATTCCTCATTGCTCATTACCTACTAATTTAGTTTTGCTAGAGAAGGGCACAATCTATAAGATTGAAGTTTGGCAAGGTCTTATAGATATTACTCTAATTTTTTCTATTACAAGTATGCTGAAGAATATTTGGAGAAGACCAAGTGTTTGTTACTGAACAACCTTGGGGTCTATAAGGCTGCTTCCATGTTTTGGTGTGGGATCCAGGGATCAAAACAGTTCTTCTTTGACCTTGGGACAAGGTCAAGTTAAGGAAAGGGTATTAATACGAACGCAATTATGTTAGCCAGCTCTTAACCTTGATATACTCGGCTAACTACTATGCTAGATAGGATACAGTGGACTGATACTAAAATATTCAGATTTCTACGTGGGCTAATATTGTTGTTGATACAATCGGGTTACAACCAGATTAGTGGTAGCTTGCTAGTGAAGTTATTGGACTACTGAAGGCTCTGTAGGCTAAGAAATTACTCAAACCACTATGATATTGTATCAGTGAAGTATCAGAGTGTAGTAGTAAGGTTTAGTAGTAGTGTAATTCAAATTATAGTGTGGTAATTAGATGCTCCTATAAATACAGGGGTGAAGGGAAGGAAATGCATGGAAAAGTATGTTTCTAGCTTTAGAATTCAATTCAGCTCCGTAATTTGTTTTCCAATCATTTTTCTTTCAATTCAAATTTAGTTGATGTTCTTTCCCAAATTTATCTTCTATTTTTTAATTTCTTCTTCAAATTATCCTATAAATGCCAGATTACTCCAACTATTTTCCAGATTCAGATCAGTCACATTTAGGAACCTGTTGCCAACCAAATTCCCTGATACACTCATACCAAAACCTATGTTGTGCCGTTCATGTATTAAGATTCCAACTTTGAACAAAATTATAAGCAGGACAACAAGAACACAAATTGGTCGAAAGAATATTTGGTCAATCGATCACTCACCTCGAAGACGTATTGTGCGGCGGTAGTCTGGTTATTGACCGTGGCCCACTAGACGATGTAGTAGTCACCCCCGTAGGGCTCGGTGATGGAGCAACTCTTGGCCTCGACCAGCCTCTACAGCTTCTCTAGATCCCCGTCAAGGTGATTGCTTCCTCCACTACCTCGATCTCTGATGACATTGGAGACCGATTTGAGTGGGATTGAGGAAATTTGGTAGATTTTTGATGAAAAGAGGAGGATGGAGGGGCCAACTTTTAAGAAGATGAGAGAAAGAAATGGGGTCTATGGTGATGATGAGGAGTTTGAGTAGGACGGAGGGTCTCCGTTGGAGGAGTGCGGTGCCCCTGGGGGATCTGCCGGAGGCACATATAGAGAGGACGATAAACGATTTTGAGGGAGGGATCTGCTGGAGGCACATATGAAGAGGATGATGAACGATTTTGGCAAAGAGGATTTGGTAGGGCACAAAAAAATGAAACAAAATGAAGAGTATAGAGTAGCTTTAAATTTTGGAGGAATTTTTAAGCGACAAAAATGCAAATACTCAGATCTTCTCCTGAATTAATAAGCCGACTATTTTTTTTCTTTGGGCTTATAATAAAGTGGGTTTGTTTTTCTTTTTAAGTCAAAATTAACAGACGTTTATACTAATCAATCGCATAATTTCGATATTTATATCCAAACGTCAGCTAATTCCTCGATCTTTATTGCAAAACGTTGGCACATCATCTCTATGCCGACTAATCCATAAATGCCAAGAAATAAACATTAGCAATTCTCAACCTTTACGAGAAAATGTTGACATTTTTCAACATTTATTGTAAAAAGTTGGTGTATCATGTCTAAGACGACGTTCTCATAAACTTTGAAAGAAAAAATATATTGGAAAAGCCCTATTTTCTTGTAATGAATGTTTCCACAACTTTAGGTCGAAAATCACCGCTTCCAACTCTAAATCATGGGTGGGATAGTTATTCTCATATGGTCGTAGCTGTCTGGATGCATACGCCACCACCTTCTTGTTCTGTTCTAGAACGCACCCTAAGCCTTTCCCCGAAGCATCGCTATAGATAGAAAAACCATCAGATCCTGACGGCAACGTCAATACTGGAGTTGTCGTCAACCTCTTCTTCATCTTGTCGAACGCATCCTGGCAGTCCTTTGTCCATAAAAACTCTATATCCTTCTGTTTGCCAATAAAATCTTTGAATTGGAATTTTAATTACAAACAAAACAGTGTTACAATGTAGGACTTAGATGTAGTCCTAGGAGTAAACTTTTGTTTTTATTTGGGTCCTGTGTCGATGGAGCGAGTGGTAATGCATTGACTCCGTTGACGATCTGACGACGATCTTAGGTTCTTTGAAGGTCTGGGTTGCTCTGGGTGCCGGAGCTTGCGGATGGGAAGAAGACGTTGAGTGTCTCTTCCGATCTCTATGAGTGGACGAGCGTCTCTTTAACTCTGATGATCTCGTTCTCTGTCGTTGTCTCTGTGTGTGTCAGAAGGAAATGGTCCCTCTATTTATAAGCTGTAGGTTGGGCTGCTGATGCGCGCATATTTCGGATGCGCTTGGTCGTGGGAACGCCACATGGCTGATGCTGGCGGGGGAGCATGGTTGATGTGCCCTGATTTGGGGATTGAATCCTTCTTGTTGTGCCTGTGGTGCTACAGAAGTGCTGACACGTGGCGACTGAGCGAATTCTTCGGTTGCTGAGACCTTGGGCGGTTAGCACCCCTTCATGGACTGAACTGAGCCGAAGGACATGTGGCATATGTCCGTGGCTCAAAGATCTTGAACTTGCTGGAGAGGGATCTGATGAGCTGCGCCAGGGATCCGGCACACGAGGAGATTTAGCTGGTAATCCTTAGGAATCACGAACCAGTCTGGGCGCATGGCTTTTGAGGTGCATGTTTTGGTCACATGGCAGGGGAGGCATATGCAGCGACTTGACTTCTATGATCAGAAGTAAGTCAGAGGCACATGGATTTTGAGGCACATACAAATCTTCGGGCACATGGCTATGGAGGCGCATGCGAGTGGTTGGTCGGCCACGTGGCTTGTAACCGACAGAGAAGAGTAATGATGACTCTGACGTCAGCAGCACTTTATTTTCTGTAAAAGCTGTTAATGCTCTGTCATCGAGGCACGGCTGCTGTCGTCTCAGACTTCAGCATTTAATGCTCTTGACGGGTGATGAGATTTTATGTGGGCGCATTGCTCTGCGTTCCACTAGGCACATAGGGACTTGTGGAGCACATCCTTACGAGGCGCTTGGTACTGATAGATGCATCTTTATGATGTGCAAGATCTGACCGACACGTCCGTTGTATAGCGTATCTTCATTGGTCCGACTGTTGAGTTCTTCGAGTGCTTTAAATAGCTGTTTTGACTTAGCTGAATTCGAAGGGACAGGTTCATCACCATGAATGCAAATTCATTGCACGGGATTCGGAGAGCCTGCCACTTGGCGCGTGGGTTTCATTTGCCCGGCCTATAAATAGCAGCAAGGAGAGAGTTTATTTCTCGTTTTCTCTCGTCTTTTCGAATGGAGATGAACTTCTTCGCTCGAGTTCATTCAGTTGACAAGATGCTTCCGAGGGTAAAGATGCGTCGAGTCGTCTTCGTACGCACTCGTGAAGGTGACTGTTACATCCAAAAATTAGAATCACGGGCTTCCGATACAGGCCGAAGGTGCCTGTTGTATCCAAAGATCGAGATGCTCGAGTCCCGTCTCCGTTATGCTGGAAGAGCCGCAGATCAAAATTACGGTGCTCTTCTCTTCCTTGGGCTTTGGAGGGCTCTTCCTCCAACTAGAGTGGAGTTGATCGCCCACCCTTGTTATGCTCAAAATTGAAGTAGAGCGCATATGCTGAGACTTCACGATGCGCCTGACTGAGATGATGAAGAGATGCGCCTAGCTGAGACGCTGAAGAGACGCGCCTGACTGAGACGCTGAAGAGATGCGCCTGAGTGAGACACTGAAGAGATGTGCCTGACGGATGATGCGTCTGGCACGGGGCGCATGGCAGTTTGTTGCGCCTGGCTGTAGTCTTAGGATCTTTCTTTTTGTAGAAGTTCTCCTTTGTAAAGCCTTTCTTTGGAGATATAATAGACTTTCATATGAAATAAAAATCTTTTTTTAATGTCTGTACTTTTGCTGTCCTTTACTGTGCCAAGTACTTCGTTTGAGCTGCCTGGCGCATCTAGTGTTAAGCACATAGGAATTCTGGCCTATAGATGTGCCTGAAATTCCATGCTTCTATAAGACCCCTTTCAAAGTTTTCAAAACTTTTCGTCAAGTTTTGGAATACTTTGAATAAGAAGCATGGTGGTGTCGTCAATGGGGCACATGACTGTTCGGGGTACATGATTGCTCCGTGCATCTGTGATGAGGCACACGCTCCTCTCAGTTTTAAATGCAAATGATAACGCTTCGACATAAACGAAAAAAGATTAATGATGATCTTTTGGATATTCGTCGTTATCATTTTACAGAACCCCATGCGGTGGCTGACGTCACCCTTCATCAGTTTTCGCGTATACCCAAGCCTATAAATAGGCGTCTGATGGAGAGGGTTCTTCCTCTCTTTGCTTTCTTCTTCTTTAGAGTTCTTCTTTCAAAAAACCCTAACTTCTTTCTACGAGATGGCTTCCAAGACTCCTCGCGGTGGTTGTAACGCCCGAGTCCCAAAATACGTAGGACTAGGTATATCGACATGCCAGCTGTATACATACGAAGTATACTCCAATATATGGAAACCTCGTATGAATACATAAGC
This sequence comes from Iris pallida, assembly GCA_029216955.1. NCBI lineage: Eukaryota > Viridiplantae > Streptophyta > Magnoliopsida > Asparagales > Iridaceae > Iris > Iris pallida. The sequence goes on along the minus strand of JANAVB010001319.1, from coordinate 42,861 downwards.
TGTAAAATACAGTAATTCCAGAATAACTAAATCTCATCCACTAGATAAATAAATGATATAAAAGCAACTTTGAATTTGTCATGTATACAATCGTTGGGCGGAGACAAAGTCCACTACCAACTATCTCAAATAAAATGTACAAGAAGTGATCGATAAAATAACGAGACGAACCAAGCGCAATCGTCTTCGAAAGAATGGAGAAGATCACGGCCTTGGCTAGAACACCTGTAAATTCACAGAAGCACACACCTGGAGAGATAACCAGGTCCTCAGAGGGACGTAACAAGATACAAGAAAACATAATGCCATAATAACTGTGATATATAATATAAAGAAAGAAATATGTATGCAATCAGGTGCCTAACCAGTCTACAGTGATAATGCAATAAGAACAAACCTTTGACGCATGGGCAGGATCAGGAAGATCAGGAATCAGGATCGTATCTCCACTGGAGATAACCGGCAATCAGGACCGTACCTCCCACTGGAGATAACCGGCTAGCAGGACCGTACCTCCCACTGGAGATAACCGGCAATCAGGACAGTGCATATATGACCCATACGTTAAGGAACTGTTCTTCCCACCCAATGCCTATTAGAGTCATATCCATGACTCATATGTACCTCTAGTAACTGCCAAGTCTACTAGCATGCAATCTATTGGCAGTTACCCTATCCGTCGCACGCTCTATACGTATCGGTGGCCAGCCGACTACGCGAAAATGTGTCCTACATGTGACTCACAACACGTGATACAACAAGTGTCAAGGCCGTATGAGATATATCAATACCTCAACATCAGTGGGTGGTCAATAAACTAAGCCAATGCAAGAGAATAAATAAAGCAAGAAAACGACCGATAGAGTCGCCTGCACCCAAGTGTGACTTGGACGCACAGTTTAAATATCACAAAATAAAATACTAAAAATAACAACTAAAAATAAGAATATAATAATCACAGAGTAAGGTGGCAAGGTATCTTGCCTGGTGGTAGAAAATGGCAAGTCCAAGAGTAGCAAGTGTCCGCACAAATCACAGATGACTCCAAACTCTGAAACAAACATCAAAATGGGTCTTGGTGAAGAAGATATACCCAGAAAATGCCTGTCCAAAAGTTAAATTCTGGAACAGGGGCAAAATCGTAATTTCGGATCAAAACGATGTCCGCCGTTGGACACGCTTTGCACCGAAACGCGTGCCAAAGTCTACGGTCTCTAAAGTCGTCAAACTACATGTCTACGGTTTCAGTTTGAGGAGAGGATCTCAATGGTATGTCCAGTTTTGGATTCCGAGGAGCCGTGTACAAAATCGCCCGTATGAGTGGGTCGCGGCCCACCAAAATTGGGTTCCGATTCGACCTTCTCAGAATCGAACCAAACTTGGCATACAGGACCAGAATTTTGATCCGGACCTGTTGGCGCAAGTTTCGTCTCGATTCGACGACTGTACACAAAGTTATGGACAAGTTTGCAAAACGCCGATATGGGGGTATCTCGACGGATACACGTTGATTTCATCGCACACACGCGACAAAACTGAGTTCCGTCAGTTCCCACACTTCCGCAACGTTCATACGCGCCTTTTGATGCGTATAACGCGCGACCACGTCGCCCGGTTTGTCGGGGCGACGTCGTATCGGACAAAAACTTAGAAATTTATTATTTTTGAAATCAGTTTTTCTCACAAGTTTAACATGGGATTAATACACACACAGAAATCGAAATACTAATCTACCAGTTACGTTTCCATCGTGGTTAGGTTGTCTTCAAACGTGTTCAATTAGTTTTTACAAAAGTGTAATGAACAGCGAGAAAAGTGGCCGACAAGTTGGCGTTTCAAAACAGTTTTTAGAAATTAGAAAAGTGGGTTTTTCTCCAACTTTGTCTCGATTTTTCGAGCAATCCTTTGGGGTTCCCAGGATTCTATCAGAAGGGGTTTGAAGAGGGTTATGTGTCGTTACCTAGGAGGCGACGGATCGAAAAATCATTGCAAAATATGGAGAAATTCATCTCGAAAATTTTACCTGGAACGTACGAAAACAGGGAAGTCTCCTCGCTCGACCGTCGGGTTGGGGTGTTCCACGGCGGCACGGTGGTTGTCCGGCTGCTGGGTGTGCGCGGGGAGTTGACGGCTATGGGGTCGAGGGCGTTGGTTCACGAGAGGGGGATTTAGGTTTTGGCTTGGGAGCGGCTTTATATGGTTGCCGCTGCTACTTCTATTTCTATTAGGATGTGGGAGCTCGGGTTCGGGTAGTAATAGGAGTAGGTGGGGTCGGTTCTGTTGCAGCTACTGCTGATGTTTAATAATTCAATTGTAGGGGTCGGGTTCCTAAGGATCACAGCAGCTGTGAATGAGTCCAAGGAATTAATGGGGGTGGGGTCGGATTTTGGCTAAAGGGTTTTCGGTTACAGCTAAGAGCTGTGATATTTGGAATAGGGTCGGTCCAGGTTCATGATATGGCAGCTGAAGCTGCTGTTCCTTCGGCATTTAGATTTGTGGGGGTCGGGCCCCCACCCCTCTACGCAGCTAAGCTGCTGTTATATTTGTGGGGGTTCGGCCCACAATTGCTAGTGCCCCCCCCCCTTTTTTTTACAACCATATATATATATATATATATATATATATATATATATACAAAAATAAAATTATAAAAATCCTATAAATTTATAATACGTAACCAATATTTTTTTTTTATAATTGAAGACTATATTTATTAACAATAAAAATATCAAACACAATTATACATATAATATATATCTATAATTACGAATACACCAATCACCACATTAATTCCAAATAATATCAAAATATTATTTTTAAAACACTAAAATAATTAGAAATTTTTTTGGGGTTTTACAGTGGTGCTGGCCGAGGATAAGGCTGGGTTAAGGAGCCGATGGAGTTTGATGAGGAGGACGCTCCCGTCGTTACTGCGACTCTCGTCGACTTCGGCCAGCAGTGATGGATGGGTGTCTTCTGTCTTTGTGGTTCCCAATATTTTTAGATGAGTTTGGGGCACACGGATGAGTTGCATCCTGTTGTTGTGCCCTAACTCCTTGTTGCTGACGCGCTTGGACTTCTGTCCTGATGATGCGTTAAGGCTATTCTGCTGACGTGCATGGATTTAGGTCTTGATTATGCGCTGAGGCTATTCCGCTGACGCGCATGGTTTTAGGCCCTGATTATGCGCCAAAGCTTTACTGCTGACGTGCATGGGTTTAGCCCCTGATTATGCGCCGAAGCTTCACTGTTGATGGGCATGGGCTTGGGCCCTGTTTATGCGCCAGGCTGCTAATGCACCCCAAATGTCTTATCTTTAAAGCCTCTAAATTTTTCCTTGCTACCTGATTTGTTTTTGCTGTGTTAGTGTCGATGACTGTCCCCTTGCTAAACGAAGTCCTTCTAGTTGCTTCCCTTTGCCAAATGAGGGTTGACTTCAACGAGGAAGTTATAAACCCATCGAAGGCTACTATCACGCTGAATTAGCCTTACGAGAGGATGTTTCAAATCCGGGATCAGTCGCTTATTTTTCTCTAAAGTATGATGGAGAGCGGCAAACTAAAATCTGCTGAATCCGAGAATGTGACTTTCTTGAAATCAGCCTTTCTGTTTGGTGACCGCTTGATCTCCACTGAGATGAAGATACTGAAGATCACGGAAGACTGGTTCTTTACGGCAAAGGGCGTGGCCCTGTACATACGACAGTTTGAGCGTCAATTTCCACTGACAGCTTTCTATCGTTTAGCTTTCAAGAGGAGGATGCCATGGGAACTTACTCCTTCTCAAGGAGGGGCAGTGGGGGGTATCCTTCGTATTGATGTTACTTCGAATCAAAAGGATACCTTGGCATCCTCGTGAGCCAGAACCTCGTACCATTGTCGAACTTTGTGGCCTGGGAACATTTATAGTGATGTTCCCCTAGACACCTTCGCCTTTAGTGCTTCGACCTTTGTAAGTCGGATGCTAACATCGAAGGTTATATACCTGAAAGGAGGTTTTCGGGTTGAGGGCTGGTGTCACCACGTGTCGAAGTGGGACGAGATGACCCTTTGGGTTTTGACAAAGTTCAAGACTGAACTGAAAGCGATTGGGATGACCGCTGCTCTTCGTGCCACCCAAGCAGGTGTCGACCTTAATCGTCATATATTTTTTGCTCTCCTGGAAATGTTCAACACCCAGACTGGCACTTTTTTTTACTCCGGTAGGGGAGTTGGGATTGGCCCTCCATGAGATATTTGAGGTGTCCAAGCTTCCCTGGGACTCGGAGCCGTATGAGGAATATTTTTCGACAAATGATGAGATCCAAGTTCTGGAAGACAAGGACTCAGAGATGATAGCTGTTTTCAAGGAGGTGGCGAGCCACCATTATCTGATGCAACAGAGGGATATGGGTGGGTCACAGCCCCATGTAACTGCTTGAAGGGATTATGTCTTCAAGCAGGGCCTGACGGACCCTTCCAAGATTCGGTTTGTGACTCCGCAGGGACTAAGTCACACGGAGGTGACCTCCAACATGAGTCGACTAGGCGAGAAGACTCCTCGTTCAAACGAGAGCGGTGATGACGTATATAGTTGTTTCTGGTATTACGTGCACCGGATGTCTTCCAAGGCAGTGTTGATTGCATACTTGATGATATGGCTCCGGGACTATGTGTTCTCGGGCGGATCTTGATTTGTAGAAAGAGTGAGCAGGAACCTCATTTTGCCAGCAGTTAAACTGGTTTTTGGTCATCCTCTGGCTCTCCTTCCCGCGTTGGTGTGTAACCTGCTGCGAGGTTTGAGAGATTTTGCTGACGATGTGGTCCATGAAAGGGACAAGAAAGACAACTTTCCCCGAGCTGAGCTACCATTCCATTATCTGATGGGATGGTTGATTCTACATCATCCAATTATAATGAGCCCAGGCCCTGAAGATGATCATGTTGAAGGTGATGCCTTTATCCGTCGCTTTTATAAGAGGAAGTGGCTGCACACCGGTGTCCCTGTCTGTAGGAGGGTTTTGTCTTATCTTCTGGGGTGGGAGATCACCAAGGTCAATCCCGCCTTCATAGATTTCGAGGCTGACCAAGAATTTGAAGACTCCGGGGAGGATGCGATCGCCCTGCCGGCATGAGGGTTTCGTTGGTTGCAGAGTATTCGGCCTTCCCATTTGGTCTACCGCAACAAGAATAAGTGTTATCTGGAGCCGTATTTGCCGAGCCGGTTTGTACGTCAGTTTGGTTACACCTAATATTGAGGAACCCCAGTAGTAGTCTGGGGTTTGTTAGGAGTTTACTGGATGGAGCCCGGGGTTGGCAATATTACAACGCCAAATGCACTGGAGTTCGTATCACTACGCCAGTTCATAACCCTCGGCCGCAGATCTTATATTCGGCTGTTAAGCTATACTTCGCCATGAATACTGTGTCCCCTGAATATGACAAAGAGACTAGTTTTATTGTTGGCACTCAGCTAGAGGGAACGAAAAATATGTTGGCGGTGGCCCGGTCATATTGTCCACCATAGGTTGCAAGTTATCCAGCTGCTGCTGCAGCATCAACGGAGGGTACTCAGGAAGAGCCCCCAGCTGGAAAGAGGCGGGATGACGAGGAGGCTGGTTCGTCTGCGCCGAAGAGGCCGAGGATGGCGATGACTCCGAAGGTGGAAACTCTTGGAGTGCCACCTGTAGTACCAATAGAATCGGCTCCCGCAGAGGTAAAGACAACCCACATAGTTTAGTTTATTTTTATTTCTGTGACTTATGTCCTCTTTTTTGTAGGAGGTGCCGAAGAAGAAACCCCGGGTTTCAAAATCGAGTATTAGCAGACCGAAGGAGGTGGCCAGCTCTTCCGATGAGCGCATTCATCTGATTTTAGCATCTCCCACGGAGGGGAGTGTTGATGATGTCGCTCCTGTAGAGATTTCGGTCTCTCCAGATTATGTTGGAAGGGAAGCTGAAGACGTACTGGCGCTTCAGATTGCTGAGGTCTCTCGGTCGATCCATCAGGAGGGCGGTGTGGAGCCTCGACCGGGAGTAGAATCAACTGTTAAGGGGGTGGCTGAAAGCGTCGTGGCCCCAAAGAAAGTTGTGGAAAAAGTCTTTCCAGACGAGTAGGAAGTATGGAGCTCGTCTTCTTCTGACGATGGCTCGCAGGAAGATGTTGATCCAGCTTCCAGAGAGATCGCGTTTAGCGAGGACGTCTCCGATATGAATTTGTCGGCCGGCCTTCTTCTCGGTTGTGGTACCGAGGCGCTGGTCGTACACGAGGCCTCGTGGCCAAGCCCTACCCCTGCCTCGAAAGTGGGGGTTAATGAGGTAGGGTCGACGTCACTGCCGAGCCCTACACCCGTCTCCGTGGGTGATGAGATTCATTTTTCGAGCCTGGCTCCGAGGGAGGTTGAATTGTCAGGGACGGACCTTGTCGCTTCGAACGAAAGGAAGAGCCGCCCTGCTCCGACTGGGGATAATACCATCAACCCGGATGTCGAGGGACCATCCGTCGTTGACTCTGATAAGGGCAAGGGCCCTATGATGGAGGACACTCCTCATATTCTTTCCACTTGGGGAACAATGTTGCGTCCCTCTTTAGCTTCCTCAGCTGGCGACGGAATTCGTACTGCTGGTGGCGAAGAACCTACTGACATTGAGGTTCCGACTCCGCGGCTCGTCGGGGGATCTTCCTCAACCTCTATGATAGCTCCTCCAAAGCCTGTTATGATGCCTCAGGTGTTGGCAGACGCGGATGAATATGTGTATTTTGCTGTTGAGGCAGTGTATAAGATGTTGCAAAAAGGAGTATCGATAGTGCTGAATGCGAACGAGAGTTTTAGGACGGCGAAGGCCATGGAGCTCCCTTACATTGGTCTGATACGTTCCCACCGGGGCCATGATCATATGGCTAAGATTCTGGAGGCATCGGTGGCTGAGCTCGGCCAGCATCTTTTCGAACTTCAGAGTATTCGACGAAATGACTTTTCTGCTCTGATAGAAGCGGAAAATAAGAAATTGATAGCTGAAGTTGAGTCATCTTATCAGGCCACGATGGCCATCTGGGACCGCGAGGTGGCCGATGTTGAGGCTGCGGCGGAGAGACTATCTTAGTCCACGCAGGAGAAGGTGGAGCTGCGGGCCGTATTGGATGCTAGTATAGCGGATGTTACTGCCAAGATTCGCCTTCTTGAAGACCAGCGAGCCCAACTTTTACTAGATGCTGAGCAAGCCCAGGCTGAGCACGTAGCATCCAAGGAGAAAGAAGCAGCTTTTACCCGCCATCTTCTTTCTTTGACTTGCCAGCGGCAAGAGTTGGACGCCAAGTACGAGAATGATACTGCTCCTGAGGCTGTGGAGGTCATACGTCAAAAAGTTGAACACCGAGTCTTGGCGACTGTGGGGACTCGAACTGAAGACTTGAAGCATCGGATCAAAGAGCTTTCTGCCAATCCCAATGATGCTTAGGGATTGTAGTCTCTCTTTTTTATACATATTTTTTTGGCAACCTTGCTGGGGATGTAATCCTTTACTTTTGAATGCAAAATAAAGAATTTTCTGATGTGTTCATCTTTACTGTCATGAACTAGCAATTTGTGTGGACCTATTATTTGTTGCACACCTTGGTTTTTAGGTACAGATAATTAGTTTGAGAGAACCGACATGTTTGCTCAGAGGTAATATGGACGTGGCAAATATGGGGTTCAAATGACAGAATCTTCCTACTCAGAGGTGTTATGGACGTGGTAGGAGTGACTCTGGGGGGATACGCGGAACTACTCAGAGGTAATATGGACATGAAAGTTCTGCGATCGATGTACGGCAACGCGGGGGTTGTCTGTACGGGATGTTTACTCAGAGGTAATGTGGACATGGTAAACATGATAAGTAGCGCAATCCTACGTAGTATAAGATTCCGCTTTGCAGGGTGTAGAGGAGCAACTCAGAGGTAATATGGAAGTGGTTGTTCTTCTACTGGAGATAGAATGCAACGGAACAGCTGGGTTCCAGAAGCACAGGATTTGTGAAAGGGAGGTATATGTGAGCTCTGATGATCAGGTCCACAGACTCCCTTGCTGGGTAAAAAAAATAGAAGTACGTATCTGAGAAATGTCAAGAGTAGTACTTCTTTAGGAACTTACCGTTGATGGACGTCATGAACAAGTCCCCGTTTGGTCGGACAAGGCGGTAAGCACCGTTTGAGTATACCGTTTCTGTGATGAAAGGTCCCTCCCACTTGGGCTCGAACTTTCCTGGTATTTTGTGAGTCAACACCATCGGCCTTCTGACCGCCAGGTCTATGTCGTCTATTTGGAAAGTCATCTGCTTGACCTTTTTGTTGAAAGCCTGTGATATACGGGCTTGATAAAGTTCAATACGCTGTTGAGCTAGGAGGCATTTTTCGTCAAGTGCCTCCAATTCTCGCAGAAGACGACGCTGGTTGTCTTCTTCTGTCAATTGGTTTATAATCACTATAAAACCCCTAAATTTTCTACTATCATTTTTATATATTAAATTTGGTACTGATTTAAATTTTTATATTGTACGTCGCGTAATCGTATTATACGTCGCGCACAAAATCTTATTTTTCGAAATTGCTCGACGAGTACGAATATGTGCGAGCATGCATAATTTTTATAAAAACGTTTTCTATTTTCGAAGTGATATATATAATAATTATTTTTGCCATTTTACCAAATTCATAAGTTTGTTATTTTAAGCCTTCTCTTTCTAACATTTATTAATAATAAATTATATTTCATTGTATACTAGAAAAGCATAATTTTGTATAAATAATTATGTATACATATCTCATAATTAATTATTAGTTTATTTTTAATTAATAATATAATTTTCAAAATTATTATTATATGTATTTTTAGAAAATATATTTTGAAAATTATTGTGGCGATTTAAACCTTGATTTGAAATTTTGGATTTATTTAAATAGTTAATATTTGAAATTTGATTTATCCCATTTATTTTTAAACTAAAAATTTAATTAGATTTAAATTGGATTTGTATTTGGATTTGGATTTGGATTTGGATTTGATTGATTTTAAATTAATATATTGAATTATCTAATTGGATTTTAAATATTCATAATCCTATCCAAATGGGAATTCCCATATCCTATAAATAGGCAGGTACTCCTCCATAATTTTTATCATTCACAAATTCTCCACAAATTATTCTACAACCCCAAGTTTGTGTATCGTGTCCGTGTCCATATTCCTTTCCACTATTTCTACTACTATTACAAGTTACATCTTCTTTGTGTCCACATACCGGACACGATTATATTCCACATAACCTTTTCCCGTCTTATGACTCGTAGGACACGCCAACCCCGACACGACCTTAACCCTAATTCCTGTCTTCCAAACTACCATCGGCCACCAAATCCTCGCAAACTCCGACATGACAAATCCCCGACAGTGACCGAAGTCCCATATTCGGCCACGACAGCCTGGACAAGACCAGCCCGCTCCTTCCCTTTTCCAGCAACCTCGAACCCAGCCACCACCGCCACGCCATCAACAGCCGAGACCTCCGTCCCCAACCCAGCCATTATCGGCACCACCGCCACCTCTTAGACCCAATCCCAACCAAGTCGTCAACAGCCCCAATCACCACCACCGTCATCGCGGCCATCCGACGAACGCCACCACCACAGACCACCAAAATTTTGAGAAATAAAAGAAAAAAATAAATCAAACACCACCACTGCCACCGCCTTACCTTCGCCGGAGTCGTGCGCAACCTCCTGTCCGGCCGCCTCCTTGTTCCACGACCTCCGCCGATGACCGCCGCAACCTTCGCCTAGCCGTTCGCCCCCAAATCCCACTCCTCTCCTTCGCGAGCGACGGGCCGCCACATGTCGCCAGCCCTCGGCCACCTCTTCACCGACTCCCCAAACCCTCCGCCGTATCCCCGCGAGCCGTACCCGTCCCGACGACAGACTCGACGTCGCCAACGAGCCTCCTGCGAGCGTGCCCCATGGCTGCGGCGCCGGCCACCGCGCGAGCCCGACCGCACCTTCCTCTCTTTCTCCCTTTTTTCACCCTCCGCCCGACCGAACCCGCTTCGACGCCGCCCTGCGTCAGCTCCCGCACGCCGCCTCCCTCCGCACACCCACTAGCAGATCGGACCCCGACGAACCGTCGCCGCTCTCCCTCTCTTCCCTTCCTCTCTCTGCTCTTCTCTCTCTTATTTGACTGTAACTGGGTGCTTTCTTTTTGGTGAAGAGATTTTTGTGTTTTCACTCTTGATGCTAACTGATGTTATTTTTATTAATATATTTATTATTATTATTATTATTATTATTATTATTATTGTTAATATTATTATTATTATTATTACTATTATTATTATCATTATTAATGTGGTCACTGTTGATGTTGATGTTGTTCTTATTTTAGGTATTTCTCTATTAATATTATTAATATCCTAGTCATACAATATGTAATAGTGATTTGAGTAATACTCTAAATATTAACTTTATGTTTATTAATGTTTTACTAGTACGAATTATTATTCTAATCACTTTAGATAATTTCTTAAAAACTATTTTCGTAAACTAAATATTGTTGGCTATGATATTACTGTAAAAAAATTTATCTATTAAAGTAAGATTATTTTAGAAAATTATAGTTTTACAAAATATGGGATTTAGCCTTAAATAATTTTCTAGAATTATTTTGTTTCACTTAAAATATTTTTTGATTTATAAAAATATAGTTTTCAGCCTAAAATATCCTTTTAAAACTTGGAGTTTTTACCCTAAAAAGGATTTCTAGATTTAATTATTTAATTAAATTATTTTAACTAAATAAAACCCTTTTTCAAAGTATTATAAATCGTTTTCGAAATTAGTATATATATCATTTATATAATTTCCTTCGATTATCCTCATGCCCATGATCAATCCCAATCTTCTATTCCTTTGCCAATTCCTTCCTTCCATCTATTGACCCTATAACTAATTTAACCCTTCTGGACCCAATGGAACTGACCGTGTCACCATCTGTGGTCACTTTGCATAGTTGTTGTACTGAAGTCGCAGTCCATGCCACCTTGATTATTGCAGCACACCAAGTGTCCTACCAGGCAAGACACCTTGCCATTTGCTGTTTATTTATTTTAGCTCATATTTCATGCATTAATTATTTTTTTTATGCAAAATAAACTGTTATACATGGCATAACCTGTTAGAACTTACTGTTCATTTATATTTCCTGCTATGTATTATTTTTCTTATATATTAAACCAAGATTTAAGGGACCACCTTTGTGTGTTGCATTCATGGCCTTGACACGTTGTACCACGAAGTTGTGCGTCGCATGTAGAATACGGACATGCGTGACTGGCTGGCCACCGGTACGTATAAGCCGTGCGATAGGAATAACCGCTAATAGAGGTTGCATGCTAGTTTGACTTAGTGGTTATAGTGGTTTGTATTGTGGATACAACACAGTAGGCATTGGGCGGGAAGGACAATTCTTTAGCGTATGGGCTTCGATGCACTTTTCCTTGTGACCCGGATTCTCCGCTGGAGATACGGGGCTGATGACCCATGATTACTGACGGCCACTGACGTTCTGCAAAATGTCATGCTCTTATTGATGGGGCCTTTGGTGCCCCAAGCGGGGACTATGCCGATCCTATTCAGCCAGGGCCCATGCGTAGAAAGGATTGTTCTTAACTACATTTCACTTAGAACAGTTAGGCACCTTTATCCGTTAGGTACGAGTACTTTTGGTTTGGGTACTTGTATCTGACCGTGGCTTGGAACAATAACTTGTCGCAAATTAGTTCGTCATATCTTGTCTTTGTTTGGTTGTAGGTGTGACTTACTACTTCGATGAGAAGGTATTGAACCTTGTTGGGGTCCGGATACCATATTTGATTCATAGCATGGAAAGATACGTCAACGTGAATTAGTTTACCATCTCCTATCCTTGTTTGGTTGGGGGGATGGTACGATCATTCAATAGGTACGTATTGGACCATGTTATAATTCAATTAACTTATTTATTTGAGCAATATTTATTCGGTTTATATAGCGTGATATTATGTGTCTTGTTACGTCCCTCTGAGGACCTGGTTATCTCGCCAGGTGTGTGCTATTGTCTTTCGCAGGCGTTCTAGCTTTAGCCGTGATTATAGCTATCTCTTCGAGGATGATTGCACTTGGATCGTCTTCGCTTTGCTCGCCAAATTCATTTCTTTTCTTATGTATTTTTCTTTACTTGTTGGTAGTGGATTTGTCTCCGCCCAACATATTGTATCAAGATAATTTATTATTATTTTATGATATCTTTTATTCATTTATTTTGTGTGGATGAGATTAGTTATAGTTCTACTGCATTTTACAGCTTATGCATTCATACGAGGCCCATGTACTTCGTATGTATACAACTGGCATGTCTACGTTCCTAGTCCTACGTATTTTGGGACTGGGGCGTTACAATCGCTATACGGAGTGAAGGTATCTGGATCTCGAGAGGCAGTACCGCTCCCATAGACTAAGAAGAATGGTGTGTTGCCCGTCGGAGTTTGTACCATTGTACGGTAATCCCACAGGCATTCGCCGAGCTTTTCGTCCCAGTCGCATTTGTTGGATGACACGACCTTTTTGAGTAGCCTGACGATCGTCTTGTTAAAATTCTCGGCCAATCCGTTCGCTACCAGATTGTAGGCGATTGATGCCTGTAACACCCAGTTTTTCAGATGAAGGTAATTTTAAAATTTTGTAATTATATTATTATTTATTGATATTTATTTCATATTACGATTTTTGGTAATTTTGAATCATTTTTAAACTATTTAAAAACTGTTTTAAGTTATGACTTGTGATTTTGATGTGCTGCTAGTGAAACCCTGGTGACTGCATGACCTAGAGCCTAACCACGTCATTAGGATAATTTGTTATCATTTTTAGCCTAGGGGTAATTTATTCATTTTGGTTTATTTAAATTTTTAATTAATTTAATGAATTAGTGAATTTTAGTTTGACTTTGACTTGCTGAGACTAGTAGACTAGCCTAGAGCCTAACCCTAGCTATGGTAACCCTAGTCTAACTTGAGTTAATCCATTTTAGTCATTAGAAGTTAGTTTTAGAATGAGAGGATTAAGGTTAGTGGAAATTAAGTCATGACTTATGGTTTTATGAAATGGCTTATGACTTCATGACTTAATTAATCATGACTTAAGCCCATGGGCCAATTTAGGAAACCCTAACCCTAATTTTGTAACTTATGACCAGCCATTGGAGAGCCCCTCCCTATTTAATGTCATGTTGAGGAGTTCTTGCCTCTTTTAGAGCTTGACCTAGTTTTGAAGAAAAGGTATTTTTCTTCCTCCCCAAAAAATCCCCATAAATTCATTTTTATTCCTTTTTAATCCTAGTCATTTGCATTAGGACCTAATTTATGTATGTTTATTATTTCTGGAGGTTAAACTCAGTTTTGGGTTCATTTGGAGCTTTGGAGTTGGTATTTGGAATCTTTCTATTGGAGCTTCCTTGGAGGATTGACACACATAGGTAACCACCCTCAAATTGTGATTTAATTCTGTTTTCTTTACATTTAGGGCTAGATCTAGGAGTCCCCTAGCTGTCCCTGAAGTTTGAGCTAATTTCGTGTCTGTTTGGTGTCCGTATCGGGCACGTGTCATAGTGTACGTATAGGTGTTCGATGAAATGTCACTTAGGAATTAATTTTCAATTTTTGTAAACTTAATTACATGATTTGTAGATCTATATATGTACTTTAATTTTTGTGAAGGGTGTTAGATATTTTGGTGTCGTTTTTGTGTCGGTTTTAGTGTTGGACACGCGCGCACTGGACACGTGCACTGTCCTGCATCACGGGCTAGATTTCTTCCTGTGTCGAAAACATAGAAATGCCATTTTTGGCGAGGATGATGGGGCATAGACTGACATCAACCTTCCAAAAGATGGGGCCATTTGGTGCAGTGTACGAGGAGTTCTCCTCCTCGCACTTGCCGTACTGGCCGCACGCGCATACTGTACACGCACGATTCGTACCACTGACACGCACTTTTAATTCGGACACGGGGACACGGGGACCCGGTGCAGGATGACACAATTGTAGCCCTATGTGGGGCAAAAACGTGGGCACAAGAACGAGTCATGTCCTGCCCTGTGTCGTGTCCTAGGGCGACCCACACGCAAGCACGAGGCTGCTGATACGTGCTTTCAGTTTTAAAATTTTTGATATTAAATTCCATTTTAAACTGATTTTAATTAATGTCAACTTTCTATATTTGATTCACACATGTGTATTAGTTAATGCTAAGTGGGATTAGCATGTTAGATTAGGTTGTGGTCGAGAGAATGGAGTTTTGAATGTGGTTTGGGGCTGTTCTATGAATCGACTGATACACAGTCCTGGGAACTGAGATTTCTGAACTTCCCTTCTTTTTCTAATATTGATTTGAAGTTTATTAGCCATGTTTAAATCTATTTACATGTTGTTAGACTGCTAGGGTGGATTAGTATGTTAGATGGGGAATGGATTTCAAATTGGTGTTGAATGATATATATGAACTGTCAACTGATGGTTTAATTTCTGATTTTGGTTTTCTTTTCTAAAACTGATTTTTATGTTTGGATCAGCATGTTAATTCATTATACATGTGTTACTTTACTGCAATATGGGGGTTTTGTTTTGTGTGGGGATATTGGATTTCGGTTGGTATGGGTATGTGACTGAATGTATAGATTGGCCTTTAAAACATTGTACCTGAGAATTTATACACACATACACACTGTTTTGAACTGTCACACTCATTTTCTATTACTGATATTTGCACAGTTGGTTTGAACATGGTATTTGGATTTTAGGTTGTATATTACATATAAGATTGCTGGACTGATTTCATTGGATATCACCGTCTCAGTTTCTTTTCCCCTTCCTAATTAAATGTATGCAATATAGGTATCCATGTATACATGTAAGTTGAAATGTGAACTGTCAAGTGGGGTTGTGTGTGTGTTGGAAATGATATGGATTCGAATTTGGTTTGATTCATGAAACTGTCATTGCAATTCCTGAGATATAGTTTTCTATTCCTATTGACACATACTTTTATGTTTCCATTCACCCACATACACAACTGCCACACCTAACACCATGCTCTCATGCCCATACACCCACTGATTTTGCCATGTACCGTACACACTCTACGCACTAACCTTTTCCTAATGACATATGTAGATTCAAGTTCACTAGACACATAACTTGTTTCCTGTCATTTGTAATACTGCCATGTATCTATAACCACACACATCCTCACATGGATACCCTCACATGTTCCATTAAATACTATCACACACACATGTACAGAAACACACACATTTTCCCCCTCCCTAACACTATGTATTTTTTTTCATATGTAATATTAGCATGTATCCTATAAAAGTTTGAGTGTGTTCTTTATATAAATTAAATATATTATTAATGTATGTATATGTGAATGACACACTATGTTAACTTAATGTATATATTTATATATTGTATCTATTGGTATATTGCCTAGTGTTAGAGTGACCTATGGGTGGTTGTTTGACTAGAGTTGACCCAAAACCCTAGAATTGACTAAGGTTTGACCCAACAGTTCAAGATTGACTGGAGTTGACCAAAAGTCAACATTGAGTCTAGATGTGACCAATTGACCTAGTTTGACTAGTGTAGTTGACTTGGGTTGACCTAGAGTTGACCAAGTTTGACTTGGACCTAGTTTGACCTAGACAGTTGACCAGGTTTGACTTCGACCTAGATTGACCTAGAAATTATGTAAATTGCATCGTAGACTTCATTTACCTTATTTTAAATATATTATAACCCATATTACTCTGTTTAGGACATTGTGACTCCGGTGCAGCCATCTGATATTACACTACTGTTTTCAGAGTAGCAGGCGAGTACCTTCTTTGATTGTTCTCTCATTTATTTCTTAATTACTGTACTTCAGTTCTAGTTAGTTGTATGTGATTCTCTGTTACCACATGTATGAATATTTCTGGATTCATGTATACGACACACATACCATATTGTCTTGCCTCTATTACTGGTATCATAATATCTGGCTTCTATTACTGGAATCACCTACTTGAATCACCCTGGAATCACTTGCTGGTATCATCATATTTGGCTGGACTCATCTCGATTCTCGTGTCGTATTCTGGAACACCTGTACTTGCTGGGAGGGGAAATACTTGAGTAAGACATGTAGATATACCCCAATCTGGAATATCCTAACTGGAATCTACTGGAATCTACTAAAATGATAGCCATCTCACACCCGGCCAGGTGTGTGATGTGCCGTATTACCTACAGCCATTTACATGTCAATCTCGGTATTTTAAAACACACTGTTATAGGCTGGACTCACCCTGGAACCATTGATCACTATGACTGGAATCGTCTCGTACTGGATTCATCTTGTATTAGATTCGTCTTGTACTGGACTTACATTGGAGTTACACTTGTCTACATTTACTGTCTGGACTCATACCATGTTACTCTAGTTCAGCTAGTTTCTATTTTACAGTCTTTATTTCCATGATTCTTCTCTTGTTTAGTTACTTACTTTCCTTGTACTTATCTGTCTCTCTATACCATCACCTGAATATAAATTGCCATGTTCATCAATACAACTATCTATAACTGCTTTATAGTTCTCTGTCATTTACTTAGGATTTCTTGATGTGTTGTACTCATTCCTGTCTTGACTGGACCTGTTAAAAATTTTACGGATGATTGCCCTGAGGACACTGGCCCTACATATTATGGACCCAAAGACGGAATGGCTACCTTTGGCCCCGACACTCAGGAGTGATCAGTATTTAGTTTAGTAGACTAGCATATGTTTTTCATGTTGAACTTGTTGTAGATGATTTGGAGACGTGTAGTATTTGAGATTGTTGAGAGTTGTTATTATTTTTTGTAGTTATCTTTCTATTCTTAGTTAATTCTTCTGTGATTATCTTATCGTGCTTAGACTGTGATTGAGTTACAATATCTTATACTTGTCCTCCGTTCGGAGTTGAGATTTGACAAGTACATTATAATTGCGTGAGTTATTGGTTAGATAGTAACTTAGGATAGCATTCTACCGCCGACACTGCGGCGTAGGCTGGACGTTGTTAAGTGCTCGTACCCTCACAGTGGGTACGGGTCATGACAATGCCACGTTCTAAATACAATTCTTGTCACAGAATCTGCTGAAAACATGACTGATGAACTGTGGACCATTATCGTGGATAATCCTACGGGGTACCCCGAAACGGTAGATGACATGATGCTTGATGAAGCTGATCACCCTAGAGCTTTTTACTTCCGTCAGTGGAACTGCTTCTGCCCATTTGGAGAAGTAGTCGGTGACGGCTAGGATGAAGCGGTGTCCCCTCGATGAAGGAGGGGTGATAAGTCCCATAATGTCCATGCCCCAAGCTTCAAAGGGCCAGGAGGCGATCGTAGGATGTAGTGGTTCCGATGTTGTATGGATAAAGTCGGCATGAAGATGGCAAGCATGGCATTTTTTAGCATAGTCGACAGCGTCGGCTGCCATGGTTGGCCAGTAGTAACCCATGCGTCACAATCGATCCTGCAACTTAGGCCCGGGTTGATGAGCCCCGCAAGTTCCATCATAAGCTTCTCGAAGGGCTTCGGTTGCTTCTTCGTTAGATAGACATCGAAGGAGAAGTCCGTCATAGGAACGTCGGTACAGCATTTTAGTTGCTGTATCATAATAAAATCGAAGGAAATGCCTCCTGACCGAGACGGCTTCTTTTGGGTATTCTGGAAGAATTTCATAGACCGCGAAGTCGATGAACGGGAACCTACAGTCTCGGACATTAACACCGGCACTTGTCGTCATGGCATGGGACATTTGTGAGCATGGGTTGTTTTTAGGACAGTCCAAGTCTCGACCAATTATCGTGACGTAGTATTGAGTCCCGAGGGGTGCTGCTAGTGAAGCTGTAAGGCAAGCCAGAGCGTCAACCTTCAGGTTTTGTAGCCGAGGTATGTGTTCTATAAAGAACTTGGTGAAGGTTGAAATAATATTCAATGCAGCTTCATGGAAAGGAACCAGATCTTCATGACGAACTTCGTACTGCCCTCGGATTTGATTAACGATGAGTTTTGAGTCACCATAAGCTTCCAGATGATCCACCCCCAGTTGTTGCGCCAGCTGGAGTCCTATGATGAGAGCGTTGTACTCGGCAACAATGTTGGAGCACGGCTTTGAAAGAGAGGAAGCACGCTGTAGGCCAACTCTAGATCCCGTTTGACTTTCTTCGACTTGTTTTGACTTGCGATGACTGGTATGACCTAGAGTTG
Organism: Iris pallida; assembly: GCA_029216955.1. NCBI lineage: Eukaryota > Viridiplantae > Streptophyta > Magnoliopsida > Asparagales > Iridaceae > Iris > Iris pallida. The sequence continues at coordinate 24,521 of JANAVB010001319.1, read as the reverse complement.
ACTTAGTCTGACTTAGATTGACTTAATATAACTTGATTTGACCTAGATTGACTTGACAGGACTTAGTGTGACTCAGTGAGACCTAGTTTGACCTAGATTTCTTATCATTCATTGTGAATCATTCTTAAAACTTGTTTAAACCTAAATTAACATACAGTATCTCATCTTTAGGTTTCTGATTACCGCTCTGAGCATTGATATACCCTACAGCTCAGGACAGCAGGCGAGTACATTTATTGATAGTTTTCATTGTCTTGATATCTGCTATATCCGATTCAGTCGTAGTGTCTTACTTGATTCTCAGTCACGATAGTTCACGGACTAGTATTGTCGGATTCCTGTCATGAGATGTCATTCCTGGATTTCTTGGGATACTGGTACTTGCTTGGTCTTGATTCTTGTACTTGTATTGACACCAATTCCTAAAGAGGACTTGCTCCCCTCTTAGGGAATCCCTCGTCATGACGTACTATGTCCGGATCCGTATACTATTCGGGGAATGGAGAATATTATAAATAGTGTGATCAATACGCACCTTGAGTTACTACTTGTATCATAGCTATACCCTCACTTCACGATGGGTATAGCCTGACCTGTGCTACTACTTGCTCCATAGCTTACCATCCCGGTCGGGCTGAGTCCACGTACTTGTAGCCGGTCGGCTGGAAGCCTGATACTTGACCCATACCGATCACATTATGCTATAATATTCGAGGCACACTTTATATTTACTTTATCTTATCGTATATCCTGCTCTGTTCTATATTCAGTATTTCCTTTCCATGCCTGATATACAGTTACTCACATGCTCTATATGCATATATATTGTACCTTGATTGGAGACTAAGTTCTGCTCGGGAGAAGGGTTATAACCCCGGTCCTTGTTTGGTTTAAGGGTTGTAACTCGGCTTCCGAACGGTTCCCAAGTCTTCATATATCTTTGTCTTGTAATTCATTATATTGTCTCTTATAGAATTTGTCAATTCACATGAAACTGCTGTTAGCGCTTGTAGTTCCTCATTTTCCTGATAGGATACCATTATGATATATTTCAGATGATTCTGAGACGGACTGCTCGACCTATTATGGGCTCGAGTTAGATGGAGTAGTCCAGGACCGTGGCCTTATAGTAGAGTCACTAGATTTTGTACTCCCGAAGTAGTGTAGATTAGCTAGGTTTGACTGGACTGCGATCCAGCTAGCTTTATCAGACTATAGTTTCTATATTATATTTTGATACCCTGTGATGTTGTATATATCTAGGCTTGTATTGGACTCTGGACTTATTTACTCTTTCATCTATCATACGTTCTCTTTCTGAGCTATCTACCTTTGTTTTATTCTGTGATTGAGACTATATTGATATGTCACCTCCATTCGGAGAGTATATACTGTACAGGTACCTTTATACTATTAGTCGTAGTATTTACAGATGTTATATACAGCGTTCTACCGTCGATACTGCGGCGTAGGCTGGACGTACCCACGTGCTCGTGTCCCTCATAAGGGTGCGGGTTGTGACACATTATGCTTTTCGGTCGACTCTCCTGATCGGCGTTTGTGAATGATCACATTACACAAATCATTAGAGGAGAGTGCCACCTTTACACCCCTATCAGGCGCATGGCAAGGCCAAGCGCCGGGGTGATCAAGTGAATACTGCACCCCCTGATCCAACGCATAAGATGCGCCCAGATCAGTAGTGGGGGAGCAACATTTAGGGTTGTTTGAACCAGCCTCAGATGCACAACCAATATAGGCGCGGGGGTTCAAGGCCACAGAATTTGCCTTGCACGACTTGGTTGCGAACGCAGCAGATGCACCAAAGTGAGACAAAGACTTTGAGGGTCGGCTCGTTTCTGGCGCAGAAGTACCTGAGTCAACTTTGTATAGCTTACCATCAGCAGTGCACATGATTGTGAGCGCATGCTTCTGGTTTGCCGTTAGCATAGCACGTTTGAGGCACATGGCCCGTGCCGTCTTGGACTTCTTTGTACCAGCCCGCTGGGGCGCATAGTACTCAAAGTCCAAATTATACTTGCCATGACAGCGAGTGAGTCTGTCAAAGACAGAGGACTTCTACAGCGCACCAGAGTTCATACGCGGGGCGTTAGTTGCACCCCTACTCCGTCGACGAATCTTCCTTGACCGAGAAGAAGATGGTTAGGGAATGTGGTCAGCACCATATTTTTTCGAGAGATGCGCTGCATCCGTGGACACATCCTGGCTGCTGAGGACGTCAGCGAGAAGGGTAGGCTTCATCGGCACATCCCCTTCAGTGATGGTGCCAGGGGCCTCTACCTTGCGCACCCAGGCTTGACGAGTCTTCTTCGGCTTCGGCAGCCGCTTCGAAGGACTTGCGCTGCCTTCATAGATAAACTCCTCATACGTCTGTTGATCGAGGCATATGACTAATGTCTTATGGGAGGAGCCCACCTTCACATCGTCAGATTATGATACAGCTTTCTCATCGGAGAAGAAAGAGATCCCCAGTAGAGTCGCCAGCTTATTTGCCATTAAAATCTTTGAATTGGAATTTCAATTACAAACAGAACAGTGTTACAATGTAGAACTTAGATGTAGTCCTAGGAGTACACTTTTGTTTTTATCTGGGTCCTGTGTCGATGGAGCGAATGATAATGCGTTGACTCCGTTGACGATCTGGCGGCGATCTTAGGTTCTCTGAAGGTCTGGGTTGCTCTGGGTGCCGGAGCATTCGGAGGGGAAGAAGACATTGAGTGTCTCTTCCGATCTCTATGAGTGGACGAGCGTCTCTGATGATCTCGTTTTCTGTCTTTGTCTTTGTGTGTGTGTCAGAAGAAAATGATCCCTTTATTTATAAGCAACAGGTTGGGCTGCTCATGTGCGCATATATCGGATGCACTTGGTCGTGGGAATGCCACGTGGCTGATGCTAGCGGGGGCGCATGGTTGATGTGCCCTTGTCACGCCCCAGAACCAGAATACTGGGAAGCGGGGGCGGACATAGCCAGCTACGTATGTTGAAATAGAATACATCTCAACTATACGGTCACGGCTGTCTAGATATGAGGGTTTACTACAAGCCAACAGTCTGTTAAGGTCAAGCCTATTGTCTCAATCTCAAGCAAGTAATATAGTTACAAGATGTTTGACCACCAAATATACAATAAAAGGCGTCCCAAATATTACATATCAGCTGATCATGAAGCTAGTCGTACAAAATGCAAGGACTAGCAAGAGTTAAGTCATACATGATCAACCCTAGGATTTGTTAATCATATTTACTGCCCGTAGGCAGACAGTAAGTAAAGGTGCATCGAGCTAACATGTGCTCGTCGGCTAAACGCCTCAAAAGAATAATTTTTTACAATAGAGTGAGCGAAACAAAAAAGAAAACCCACTCATATCCCGGGTTCCTTCTAGTCGCCACCATCGGGCTGGAGGTTCGGTAGATCCTCGAGAGCTGCTCCAAAATCTGGCCACACAAAGCCAGCTGGGTCAAACCCCAGAAAGAGCAAGTGCCACAAAGAAGGCCACGAAATAAGAACAAAAGCCAGCATATCAGAACATAAGAAAATGAAAGAAAAGTACAAGTAATAAAGTACATCAGGGCAATAAACGACTAGGAAAGTGGAACCATTCCGGGAGCCAGGTTACAACCCTTAAACCAAACAAGGACCGAGGCTGTAACCTTTCGCCTGAATAGCGCTCTGTCTCTATCCATTTATTGTTAGAGATAAGTAAAACAAGCATGTACAAGAGCTCCAGGTACAGGGGCTAGACAAGGCTGGACTCAATCCATTTATTGTGCGGCCAAGCAATTACTACGACTTATTACTTAACTAACTAGGGTTATCACAAGCCTTAATTACTAACAAGATGCAATGAGAATTTTCCAGTCCCAAGCCCTGCAGACCATCCAGTTATCCTTCCGCGGGTTGAGAGTATGGTTGGGTACATCGCCCCGGAGACGATATACCCTTAGGTGACTTAGAGGGTGCAACACATGACAGTGCGCTGGAAATGTGCTCTACTCGTCGGCAAGCTACAAGTCCAATTAAAAGCGCCCAGATAACGAGATTGCCTGTGACTAGCAATTCTCTATGAACTATAGTATGATCTAGTCATTAGCCTATTCCATATTCAGTATGAATCCCTGACCGTGGGAACCAGGGAGTCACGTCCTAGACATGATGCAAGACAAGACAAGTGGATTGCACAAGCAAGCACGCAGGAACACCCACGGTGTCAAGTTGATTATACGAGTCAAGTTAGTTGTCGTAACAGCATCAAAATAAATCATGTCAGGGTACTTGTCAGGAGTGCACCACGACGGGCCACTATCATGTCAGGTTGGTCATGTCAGGAGTGCACCACTACGGGTCACTGTCGTGTTATGCTAGTTCCTTGTCATACCATGCCATGTACAATAGTCATTCCAAATATATTAAGTAAAATCAAGTTCATAACAAAAGGTGTAAGGATATAAAATGGGCATAAAATATATAATAAAATATCAATATACAGGGCTATAGAAGAGCCAAGCTTAAGGAAAAATAAAGCTAATACTCCAAGAGCCAATGGTTTGCGCAAGGGGTCAGGGGTTGGATTGCGAAGGGTGTCAGCTGCGCAGGGTGCCAAGTGCGCAGGGGCACAGGACGCAGGGGCAGATGGCACATGGGCCAAGTGCACAGGAGTCAAGTGCGCGGGGAGCCAACTGCGCAGGGGTGAGCTATGCAGGGGTATAGGTGGCGCATGAGCGGACTGCGCAGGAGTAAACTGCGCAGGGGTGGATTGCGCAGGAGCAGACTGTACAGGAATGAACTGCGCAGGGGTGAAGTGCGCAGGAATGGTTGGCGCATGAGGCTGAGCGCAGTTCGCCAAGAGGGAAGCATCAAAACCCACAAAAATCCAACCAAAATAGATCAAAACCATGTAAATCTGAAAATAGTTAAAACCTAGATCTAGAACAATGGAGACTCCAAATTACAAAATGTCAAGCACTAATGTTGATCACCATGTCCTAATCTAGCTAATGAACAAATAAAATGTGGTTCTCATGTGGTGGCAAGGTGCACTTGCCTATGGGTGATGGTGTTGTGTAGAGGAAGAAGAAGAATTAATGGAGGAAAGTAATGAAGAGAGAGAGTGTTAGGTAGGGATTTTAATGGTGGAGGGTAAGTTGAGTATAGGGTAGAGGTTAGCTAAGGAGCTCCAATGCAAAATAAACCAAACCAAACGAAACCAAACCAACCTTCTCCACAACATAAAACCAAGCGAGGTAAAACCCAATTACGAGAAATCCAAAATCCGCAAGTCAAGTCAATTACAAGTACATGCCAAAATCCGAGAAAATAAAATACAGGTCCGAAATACGTATACACCTGATAAAAATACGTATTTCGAATATGGGTGTTACAGCCCTGATTTGGGAATTGAATCCTTCATGTTGCGCCTGTAGTGCTGCGAAAGAGCTGACACGTAACGACTGAGCAAATTCTTCGGTTGCTGAGATCTTGGGCGGTTAGCACCCCTTCGTCGACTGAACTGAGTCGGAGGACACATGGCGTATGTCCGTGGCTCAACGATCTTGAATTTGGTAGAGAGGGATCTGATGAGCTGCACCTGCGATCCTGCGCACGAGAAGATTTAGCTCATAATATTTAGGAATCACGATCCAGTCTAGGCGCATGGCTTTTGAGACACATATTTTGGTCACATGGCAGGGGAGGCACATGCAGCGACTTGACTTCTGTGATCAGAAGTAAGTCAGAGGCGCATTGTTTTTGAGGCACAAGCAAATCTTCGGACACACGGCTGCGGAGGCACATGCGAGTGGTTGGTTGGCCACATGGCTTGTAACCGACAAAGGAGAGTATGATGACGCTGACGTCAGCGGTGCTTTATTTTTTACAAAAGTTGCTGCTGCTCTGTCATCGAGGCATGGCTGTTGTTATCTCATACTTCAATATTTAATGCCCTTGACGGGTGATGAGCTTTTGAGTGGGCATATTGCTCTACGTTCCACTAGGCACATAGGGACGCATGGGACGCATCCTTACGAGGCGCTTGGTATTAATGGGTGCGTCTGTATGATACGCGGGATCTGATCGGCGCATCTGGTGCATGTCGTATCTTCATTGGTCCGACTGTTGAGCTCTTTGAGTGCTTTAAATAGCCGTTTTGACTTAGCTGAGTTCGAGGCGACAGGTTCATCACCATGAATACAAATTCATTACACGAGATTCGAAGAGCCCGCCACTTAGCGCGTGGGTCTGATTTGCCCGACCTATAAATAGTAGCAAGGAGAGAGTTTGTTTTTCGTTTTCTTCCGTCTTCTCGAATGGAGATGAACTTCTTCGCTCAAGTTCATTCTGTTGACAAGACGCTCCCGAGGGTGAAGATGCGTCGAGTCGTCTTCTTACGCACTCGTGAAGGTGACTCTTACATCCAAAACTTGGGATCGCGGGCTCTCGATGCAGGCCGAAGGTGCCTGTTGCATCCAAAGATCGGGATGCTCGAGTCCCGTCTCCGTTATGTTGGAAGAGCCGTTGATCAAAATTACGGTGCTCTCCTCTTCCTTGGCCTTTAGAGTGCTCTTTATCCAGCTAGAGTGGGGTTGATCGCCAACCCTTGTTATGCTCAAAATTGAAGTAAAGCACATATGCTGAGACTTCATGATGTGCCTGACTGAGATAATGAAGAGATGCGCCTAGCTGAGACACTGAAGAGACGCGCCTAACTGAGACGCTGAAGAGATGCGCCTGACTGATGATGCGCCTGGCATGGGGCGCATGACAGTTTGCTGCGCCTGGCTGTAGTCTTAGTATCTTTCTTTTTGTAGAACTTCTCCTTTGTAGATCCTTTCTTTGGACATGTAATAGACTTTCATAAGAAATAAAAATCTTCTTTTAATGTCTGTACTTTTGCTGTCCATTGCTGTGCCAAGTACTTCATTTGAGCTCTCTGGCAGATGTAGTATTAAGCGCATAGGAATTCTGGCCTATAGATGCGCCTAAAATTCCATGCTTCTATACCTTCCAAGTGAGCCTAGTCATCTACTCCGCAATCCGAACGAAGTCCGGCACAAACTTTCTGTAATACCCTGCCAATCCTAAGAAGCTTTGGATCTCTGCCATAGTAGCCGGAGAACGATGAACTAATCAAGATACGGGTGGAACACCTTATTCATCAAATTCATGAAGACCGTCTGGGCATTAGTCAACAAAAACGATATCAATATGAACTCATATTGGCCATACTTGGTCCAGAAGGCTGTCTTCGGAATATCCTCCTTCTCCACTTTCACTTGGTGGTACCCCGATCTCAAGTCAATCTTTGAAAATACTCGTGCATCACTCAACTGATCGAAAAGATCATCAATTCTTTGTAGTAGATATTTGTCCTTGATTGTTATGTTGTTCAAGGCCCGATAGTCGACGTACATGCGCATCGACCGATCCTTCTTCGGTACAAACAGCACCGAGTACCCCAAGGCAACGAACTCAATTTAATAAATCCTTTCTCCAGCAGATCATCGATCTACTTCTTCAATTGTACTGTCTCCTTATTATTGATCATGTATACTCGCTGCGACACTGGCTCTGAGCATGTCACAAGACCAATCGAGAACTCAATGTCTCTACCGGGTGGTCGTCCGGGCAATTCCTCGAGATATACATCAAGAAGCAACTCGATGATAGGGTGCGATAGATATTTCTCCTTTACCATGGCTCCACAAATAGCCTCGTTGTGCTGCTCTACTGCTCCTCTAGCGAACTCGAATATGGCCTCTCGAGGTGGACTGAACACGACACATCCACGACGATAATAAATATTGTCATGGTGTTTACTCAACTAATCCATCTCGAGAACTTTATCAAAGCTCGGGAGTGGCATTATGAGTAAGCTTGCAATTCTCGGCCTCCTAAGGTAATGTGGCGTCCGAAGCAAACATCCTTGACTAGGATAATGCCTTTGCCAGTCGAGATTTTATAATTACAATCCTAGGGCTCATATACAATATTATGTCTAAAAACAAAGGCTACAAATACGAAGCTATGACTGGCACTAGAATCAAACAAAGCAATAGCTGGAAAGGTTTCGAAAAGAATAGAACCTGCTATTACGTTAGTAGATGCTTCTGCCTCCGTAGCTGCCATGGCAAAAGCCTTGTCCCACTGATGGTGCTGGACGATGTGCTGCTGCTGTGTGGGCAGGGGCCCTCTCTATTATTGGGCTATTACAGGCCGCGTCGGTGCTCTCGGGATAGGAGCTGTCCCCTGAGCTGTATGAATCTATGCTGCAGGATACTTCCTCATCTGGTGTGCACTCGAACCACAGAATAAATGTACTCCAAGTCATCCCCTACACACCTTCCATATATGCTCTGGCTTCTTGCAATAGCTGCAGGAGGGAGGTGGTTGTCTCTGTTGAATCTGCTGTGAAGGGGAGCTCAAACCGGAGTATGGCTCTGTTGATGTGTTGGAGCTCTACCAAAAGGATGGAAGTGCTGCTGCTGGAAGTGAGGCCATGGGTGATACTGCTGTGCTGAGGTATTACCTTGAATGTTGGGACGTTTCACTGGTTCCTATTGTCCGCTACCTCCATCCTATGCATTTCGGTCTCTCTTCGTCCTGTGATCCAGCTCTTTCTCTACTGCTTGTGCAACCTTCAAGATCTCCTCGTAGGTAGTGGCTCGACTGGTGGCGACAGTTAGAAAGATAATCCTTACTTGAATCTTCGAGCTTTGCTTTCAGGGGTGTTGACTATGCTCTTTGTGAAGCGGCTGAGGCGAGAAAACCCTGAGGTATACTCATCGACGGTAAGGTTTTCCTGCTCCAGACTCTCGAACTGACTCTCTAACGCCTCTCGAGCTACGTCGGAGTAGAACTTCTTTTTGAACAGCTCTTTGAACTCTGGCCATGTCACATTTGGTAAGGAAAGTCAGGGCTCATCTCTATACCACGTCCGGGCGATGTCGAAAAGTTGCATGCTTGTGGACTCTATCATCATATCTTCAGGAACTCGAGCCATCCAAAAAAACTGCTACACGTTCTCTAGCCACTCATCAGCATAGAGAATCCTTTTTATCCCATCGAATTCCATGGGCCTGAGGTTCATAAAGTCCTTGAAAGTTCTACATCGGGGTCCGGGAGCATCTCTAGTCTGAAGAGCCTCTCGCAAACTATTACAAAAGATGTTGGCCTGCTCCATATAAGAATTGATTAGTTGCTGGAGGATCCCAAAAAGCTGAGCATTGTCCAGTGAAGGTGCTGGAGGCAGTACAGGTGCTGGAGGCAGAAAAAATGATAGAGGTAGAGTCTGTGGAGGAAACTGCGGGGGTGGTGGAATGTCATCTCTGTGGAACCTCGAGGTCTGCGGCTGTGACGGGTCACCTAAATGAGTAAGCTGGCCTCTATGTGTCGGTAGGGTCCCATTTGTAGAATATCTTCCTGCAGTTGGTAGGGTGTTCAGGGGAGCGATCTTCCTGTCTTGAGAATCCATTGACTGTAAATAAGGAAAATCATTAGGCGATAGGAAGATTCAAACAAGATGCAAATCAAAGGAGTAATTGGAGTCAAATATGGTGATCAATAACGTATCAAATATGTGGAGGAGGTCCTTAAAATCTAATCCTATTCGCAGGCCCACAGTAGTACGTCTAACTTGAGTACTACCACGAGTTCACAATTTTTGTGAAATCGACCTGCATGGGCCACCATAAAAATGTGTCACGACCCGTATCCAGAATTTGGGCGCAAGTTGTGGGTACGTCCAGCCTATGACACAGGGTCGGCGCTAGAACGCTGTCTAAAGCTCCATATTTATCAAACACAACCACGCAATTTATATATTTCATATTGCTTCCAATTTCCACGGATAAATCAAAAGCAAACTAAAAATATAATTTACCCCAGCTAGAAAGAACAGATAAGAAAGAAACTGAACAAATCTAAAAAAAGAGTCGTATAGTACTAATAACAAAATCCACTTCTCAACTCATAAAATCCTCAAATAAAATAAATAATTAACTAAAGGTCCCCAGAGACAAATCTGGCCAATACTATTATCATCTATCATCTGCAGATGGTAACTCTGCTGAGGTCGTGTCTAGATCCTCCAGTATGCCAAGGTCAGAATCTGTAGTGTGCTCATAATATATGATACAAAATCCTATAACTCATCACCTAAAAGTAGCTTATCCAGTCAGGATTGGAACAAGCACACATATGATAGGCTATTCAAAACATAATTGAATTTCCAAAACATAGAAATAACATATGTGGAAATAGACTAGTAAGTGAAACTAGTATCATGGCATATTAAGAAAGAGACAGGTAACTCTATAACTGGATATATCTACTAGAAGGGAAAAAACATGTAAACATGGTGACATGGTATGTGATAAAGAAAACAGGATGAACAAGTGAAACAACAATTATCTATGTGTGTTAAAAATATCAAGTTTGACATGTTAACGGCTAAGGGGTAAATTCGGTACCCCGCACGTGTCGTGTGCGGCTGCTATCATTCACGATTAGTCCAATGGGATGGAAATGGTAGTTTGCACGTCTACTAAGATATTTCCCCACCTGACTAGTGCTCACGGATTCAACAAGTCACAAGCACGGTAATAATCTGAATGGAAGTCAAGAAATATAAGAAATAAGGGTCCATGATAATAATCCCTATGTAACGAGCGTGTCAACCAAACAGGAGAATCATATGAATAGCATGAAATGGAAAAACTATTATGAATCAAAAGCAATCAGTATATGTACTTGCCTATGGTCCTGAGCTGATGATACGGGTCTGATGCCAAACTCGAATCCAAGTAATCTATTTGATAACTTATAATGTCAATAAGTGATTAAAAATCATTAATATGTCTTTCTAACTACTTATTAGGTTTATATGCCCTTTTAACTCCATCTACCTTTGTATGTCTTATATAGACTTGCTAACCTTTCATTTGCTTATTTGTAACTTCTAAATTTACTAAGTTCATTAGGCTTAACCCCTTCTAACATATAACTATTATATGTGTGTATATATATATATATATATATTAAGCATGATGAAAATTAACTAGGTTTTAGGAATCAGGGGATATGGTAGATGAACGAGGAGGATTACATGTTTGAAGAATTTGGGTGCCTCTTCTCGTCGACCTTCCAGAGTAGTCTCGACTTGGAGAGGGGAAAAATTATGGTAGGAATTTAGGGTTGAGCGGTTCGGGGAATAGATGCAACGAATTGAGCATCTGCTGTTTGCCTATATATATACATACGATCTAACGTAAAGATATAAGGGAAGGAGATTGAATCCAATTCGATCTCTATCTATTGTTGCTTAGCCGTTTCAGAAATTTGGATTGGCAAATTTGCACACACACCCCTTCCTAGTCGGTTTTTCATGAACTCACCTTTGTAATTAAAATCTAATATGACATTAGCTAATTACTCTAGGGTTTGACAAATACAGATATACATATATAATTAATGACAGTAATAATAATGGAAATAGAAATATGATAATAATACTAATACTAATTTTGGGTTCAAGGGCTCACACACAGTATCCACCTCCAAGGCCAGCACCACAGGATCAAAACCGCCTGCTAAGGTGACTGCAGCACCAGTAGGACCACAGAAAGGACCACCTTTACCACCACAGGAGGTCCAATACGGGAGGGCTAGACAGCATGATGGAGGACAGAGAATTATCCAGGTTTATGTTATGGCACCGATAGAGGGAGCCTAGGGGTGTTGCTGTAGGAGGTATTATTTTAGTTGCACTTATTGCTGATTCTAAAGCTAAATCATTTTCTTTTATCTATGGTAGTTTGGTAGACAAGCCTAAGGTAGCCACTTCGCTTTACCTAAGAACTTGGAAGATTCTTGTAGGGAGAAGTTAGGAATCCATGATTAATAGGACTAGGTAAAGAAATAAGGTGGGTAGACTTATAGATGAGAGACTTATAGATGAGAGTATTAGAGAAATTACCGTATATTAGGAATGATTACCCGATCATAAGCCTGATTTATGGTGGATGCTGCTTCTGTTAGTAGTCTAGGGACATGGACTGTCATGGTGCATGGTTCACCCATTATCCTTGTTTAAAGGGTTGATCTATTGTGCTATGTTAGCCTATGAACCAAGGTTGCGACATAGAATCCTTTAGTCTAAATCTAGCTATAGGATGTACTACTATCTCGATACGATATAGCATCTATTTTCCATGTTAATATAGGGTTTTTATATTATTTTAATGATAGTATATATGCTTAGGATACATAAAACTAGATTATGTAATTTAGAACCCATTAGTATTAGCATCCTCTAGAAATCTTATATGGTTAGTTTTCTTATACGATGAGTTAGTATAATTTTGAGGACGAAATTCTTTAATGTGGGTAGGTTGTAAGCCCCTTTTATTTTAGAGTTATTTTTTAATTTTTTAATTATTTTGTTTAATATAGTTATTAATATATATTTTAGAAGCATGGAAAAGAAAAGAATAATAATTCTTATGCGGCCCAGAATCAACATGAAACTCCATGCGGCTCAAAACTTGGGGAGTTTCATGCGGCTCAAAATCCTTGAGAGCTTCATGCGGCTAAGATAGTTTCATGCGGCTCAGAAAAAGCCACGTGGCCTTATGTGGTTCGAAATAGGCCCATACAGCTGGCCATAATTACTCCGTGCAACTGGTCGTTAATGCTCTGGCATAAAGTGATAGCTCTGACAAAAAGAAGAGATGCGACATGCTCATAAAAAGAAGAGAGAATCTTCATGATATCGGACACAATTCATAAAGTCCAAAGAAAGTTCTTTATGCGGATCGCCTGTGTGGCCTTCATGCGGCTCAGACATGAAGCTACCCTCATGCGGCTGGGTTATGAGGCCACCCTCATGCGGCTCGGTTATGAAGCCACCCTCATGCGGCTCGGTTATGAGGCCACCCTCATGCGACTCGGTTATGAGGCCACCCTCATGCGGCTCAAACATGGGGACAGTCCTTCATGCGGCTCACAATATAGTGGTAGTTGGGAAACGTGGCAGAAGTTGACTAAGTCTTAACAACTCAGATTTATTGCAACCAACAGATCATAGCAGTTCATATTTATTTCAACCAACATAACCGTCCAGATTTATTGCAACAAACAGATAAAGATTAATCTTAACCAATCCCCAACCGCCCACTTCTCAAGGCATAGTTACAAGGATGTGGCCACGTGGCTGTATACCCCACTCATCACAAATTCCTATAAATAGCATAGGATTATTCCTTTGCACACACACATACAGAGCAACACAGAGACAGATCCAAGTAGAGAGTGAGCATTTCTTCGCCGGAGCCGAGGTTGTGTTCGATCGTCCAAGGAGTAAGGCAGAGTTGATAGTACTTTCCCGAGCCTCTACCGTCACCCCCCAGAATCTAAATTAAACAATTGTACTTTGATTGCTTTTCCTAGGTTTTGTTCCTATGCTCTCTTTGTAGAAGCGAGTTTGTAATTATGAATTAAAGTTCAGTCCTCCCATAAAACTGTTCTGTTCTTTGATAATCAATGGCAAACACGATGGCGACTCTGCTGGGGACTAACTTCTCCACTGCTGAGAAGTTGGTGATGCAATCGAACGCAGCCAAGCTCGACTCCACACAACAGATGCTGGTTGTTCGCTTCGACCAGCAAGCGTTTGAAGAGATGCTCTCTGACAGGAGCGCTAGCCCGGTCCAGAAGCGAGCCGACACGAAGAAGGCCAGCAGGGAGTGGAGGCCCAAGACCGTTGCTCCTTCCCAAGATCTGTAAGAAGTATTCTCTGCTGCCTAAGACGGCGGAGAAGACTCACATGCGACCCCACTTCAGGCTGCAGAGGAGCCTACTGTCCCCTAGTCTGGTAAAAGAAAGCACTATGATGCTGGACTTGCGGGAGCAAATGGGAACTCTGTGTGGTCTAAGAAGAGGTCGCATAAGGGTGCCAGCCGCATGAAGGCTCATACGGCTACCAATCCTAGCGGCATGGAGAAAGCTCATGCGGTCATCAATTCCAGCCGCATGCAGAAGGCTCATGCGGCCACAAACTCCAATCGCATACAGAAAGCTCATGCGTTCGCCAATCTCAGCCACATACAAGATGCTCATGCGGCCACCTATCCCAGCCGCATGCAGAATGTTTATGCGGCCACCAAGCCCAACCACAGGGAGATAGCTCATGTGGCACCCAATCTCAGCCGTAGGCTATCCGTCCTATGCGGCTTGGGTTCAGTCTTCGACCGCCTCTCATGCGGTCCTGACCTCATATACTTCCAGGAGGATGTGCCAGACTCTGTGCGGCACAGCTTGGACTCTTCCTACTATGCGCCCTTAGGTTCTAGAGCGAGGAAGTCTAGGACAGCACGGGCTCGTCGAGCTCAGTCAGTTGTCCCAACTTCTGACCATCAGGGAGTCCCGCAAATTATTACGCAGGCCTCTGATAGAAAGTTGTACAAAACTAGCCGTGTCCAGCCCCCGACGGCCAACGGACAGGGTGGTTCATAAAAGTCTCCCAATAATGATCAGGGATAGGTACTTTTACTAGCCCCATATCAGGGAGCAAACATGATACCAATGCACTCTTGTGCTCGGGACTCCCGGGCCCACAAAATGAGTATAAAGGTTGCTCGTGATGCACTTGACTTGCGTGATGTGATCCTTCATAAGCGCAAGAAAAGAGAAAAAACCTTGGTGTACAGAGAGTCCTTCCATGGACATCACTGTACTCAAGTCATTGTCAACTGCTGTTGCAACAAGACAGCAGTACAAGAGGACCGACAGTTTGTCTTCTAATGACTGCAGCAACCAGGACCGGTCCTAGAACAAAGCTGGAAAGACGAGGCACTTCCTTTTGCCTCCTGCAATTCTGCGCGAAAGGTCCCTACCAACAAGAAAGGAAAGAAAGTAAATATTTCCAGCCCGACGATCTCTACTAGCACGGCCAGGAAACTCTCGTCTAGACGATTGACCACAACCACCACAGGAGGAGTTTATGAAGGCACCCGCTCTAAGACAAAATCTTCAACACTTGGAGATTTGTCATCTACATCCCTGGGGGTAGCCGAAGTTGGGGGTAGCACTCCCCGGAACATCCACGACAATCCGGTGTTCCAAGAATATGAACCAAGGGAGACAGTTCCCCCAACAGACGCAAAAGAACCAGACGCCCCTGGAAACGTCCATGGGTGCCAAGATGAAGCAACTTCCTATGCAGGGGGTAGCACTTCCTCCGAGTCCGAACCTGAGGAGAACATTCCTACATACCCCGACGACTTCTCCATTCGGGGGTATGATTCGGAGAGAACGTCTTCTACAGTTCTTTCTACTGCTCCTCATGTGAGGATAGTATTCATGACAGAAAATGATCAAGACGGTCCTAGAGATCGACAGCGCCTCGACACTCTTGAGGCCATACTTCATACCTTGGTTAAGTCAGTAGACGAGATCAAGGCGGCTCTACCGACTCTCCAAGGAAGGACGTCTGGCCAAACAAGCTTGGGTCCCGTCGTCAATGCGGACTCAAACACAACCGCACCAACCTCGGGCAACACTCCAACCAGAATGTCAACTCTAACTGCTGCAGAAGAGGCCAGGGAGGTGAGAAGAGAAGTCCAGGAGCTCCGAAAAATGTTTCACGCTCGAGAAAACTCTCAGGACATCAGAATACGACAGCCGTACCCCGCTGCATGGAGAGATGTCCCCTTCCCTCCAAGATACAAACCATACAACATCAATCCATAGGACGGGAAGACATCTGCAAGCCGATACGTGACCTACTTTGAGGTCACAACAGATCATCTTCCGCATGACGATGCCATCCTTACACGATTGTTCGTCGAGGCATTGGAGGGAGTCGCATTCGACTGGTACCACAACTTGTCGGACAACTACATCCATTCCTTCGTCGAATTCAAACATATGTTCCTGGAGAGGTTCTATGAGGTAGGACAAGATGTGACAATGTCAACCCTCATAGATGTTATCCAAAGAGAGAAGGAGCTGACAAGGAACTACATTGAGCGATTTCGCCAAACCGCGATGAAATTGCCCTCTGGTAACCCGGACTCTTCCTTAATTGAAATTTGCCAAAAGAGGCTGCGCCCCACCATCAGCCTCTTGATGGGAAAAAGTTAATTTAAGGACTGGAAGACCTTCATCATCAGCGCCACTAGCGCAAAAGCTAAGTCGAAGAAAGCTCGCCAACTGGGATTGCACATCTCGGATGAAGAGGACAAGGGAAAACGCCCTAACACCAACAACAACAACGATGGCAATTCCTCCAACAACCGAGACAACAAGGTCAAACAGGCTATGGTGGCCGACACAGCTCAGAACCCTGAACCAGAGCAGGCAGAAAAGCAGTGGCCGCAGATGACTTACTCCTTCGAGGATAGTCATGCCAAGCCCATCTGGAGAAAACTTTGATACCGAAGGGGGTATCAAAGTTTTGATACCCCATATGTATGACATGTGGGTCCCCTCCCTCATCGTAAAATGTGTAAACATATATATATACATAAATATTGAGGGGGGCCCACTTGTCATACATAGGGGGTACCAAAACTTTGATACCTCCTTCGGTATCAAAGTTTTACTCAGCCCATCTTTGACATGCTCTTATAAGGAGACATAATTCAGCTCCCTCCGCCAAGGTGTGAACCTCGACCTGTAGAGATGGAGAGCCCCAAGTACTGTCACTACCATCGCTACGTCCACCATGCTATACAAGAATGCTTCCAATTAAAGTGGTACATCCAGAACCTCATCGACTCCAAGGCCCTGGCTATTGATTTTGAGGAGGTAACGGTCGCTGCTAACATGGTGTTAGTCCAATTCGTGAGCTTTCCGCCGACGAGGACCCAAGATGGCACAGTATCCGTCCCCCGAAAAAAAATGAAGGTCGCTAATCTTCCACCTCCCCGAGACCAGGCTGCTGGGCTGGTTCCCTCACCACATCACGAGGAAAGGTCGTTTGGGTCTACTCAGACTTAGTATCTGAAGTAACCCAGCCAGCATCACCCTCTACTGGCAAGAAGAAGGACGGGAGAGTCAAGTCCTTCCGCACAATCTCAGCTGACGTCGAAGGAGCGACAGCTGTCGTTACCCGGTCTGGTGCATAAACTCAACCCATGCCGGGTAACTCGGCTGAAGAACGTCAGCCGACCACTGTTGATACCCCAGGACCTTCTCAGCCTTCGCCGGCCGATAAGCCCAAGCCAAAGGAGACCCACTTTGACAAGCCGCTCCGAAAAGACGCACCTCAGGGGCAGGAAAAGCCTTATAATTTTGATATTTTGGCACAATTGGCCAACACACCAGCCAAATTGTTATTAGATGAGCTCCTGAGACTCTCCAAAGATGTTTGTATCACACTGAGCGAAGCACTCCAGAATGCTGACGCATATCTGGCTCAGGTCAAGCTTATAGGAGAGAGCTTGCCGGTAGATCTCTAGGACAGCGCTTGTACAGGTGCAATGCCCAACTTTGTGTTTATTCTGCAGGACATGCTTATCAAGACCAACCTGCACGATTGCCCTCTATATTATACTGGATACGTCGGTGACATCAAGGTGGATCGGATGCACATTGATTTCGGTTCTTCGATAAGTATTATTCCGAAGAGCTTGCTTCACCTCCTGCGCATCACCATGCATCGGCTGACTCTTACTAGCACCGTCATCATCGGTTTCAATTCAGGAAGAAGCTATCCCATCGGCAAGATTCGCCTGAAGTGCTAAATTGGCGACCTTCAGTCGGAAGTTACTTTCTATGTCATCGATGCAGACACCTCTTACAATATTCTCCTGGGGCGTCCGTGGATACATGATTATATGATCGTACCCTCCATATTGTACCAGTGCTTCAAGTAGGTCGACAAGCACGGCTTCGTAAAGACAAAATTTACAGACATCGATCCCTTCAAAGGGGTCGAATCCTACTATTCAGATTCCTACTTGTACGAGAAATCAAATAGGCATCTGATCAAGGAGGATGGTCAAGAGCAGATGGAGGCCATTGCAAGGCCTGTGGAACCCTTGAGAATCCATCTCCAACCCCACAAACCAGGCAGGACTACACCTCTTACAGCTACTCTGCGTAGAGAAGAAATTAGTCTCCCATTGCTTACTGCACAAAAGGAGCAGATGACAATCTGACTGCCAAGGTCTGGCCAAGGGCCAAGACCCACTGCAGAGCCGCTGACAATCAGGCTGCCTAGAGCCGGTCAACAACAAACAGAAGAGTCCAATCCTTCTGTTAAGCCAATAACAATTCGTCTTAACAGGACAAGTCGACAGCCGAGCGCTAAGTCGGGTATTGCTAGTGAGCCAACAACTCCCCATCCAGCACCGAACACTAAGCCAGGGGTTGCTAGTGTGCCAACGACTCCACGTTCAGCACCACCAGTGGAGCCCCTGATGATCAAGCTGTACAGGTTATCCTCCCAGTCATCATTAATACAAAGGGTGGCCGAAGAGGAGTTAGAGCTAGCCAAGTATGTGGCTGCTCACACTGATATTCCTTCTGCTGACGATGTAATTCCACCCAAAAAGATACCTTACTTCATCAATAAAGGGCTATCTTTGAACTACCTCGAGCTTAACAAGCTTTGTATAATGTATGCTATGGAACACGATATAGGCACCAACTTACGCACACAAGTGACAAATGTCTATACTGCGAACCAACTTACTCCCGTGGAAGGCGCTTGCTTCATAGTCGAAGGAGAGGATCATCCAATCATCTTCGGCCGAAAGAATGATCCACAGCCCATCAGAATAGAAGAAGTTGATCTCGAACCCGACACTGGAAGACTGCCCCTTTATCTGTATAGCTCCCGATCCAAGTACCTCATGCAAAAACAGGGGTATGATATGGAGGCTATGTCAGGCTTGAACTACGGTACTGGCCGGCGATTACCTTTGCAGTTGCCAGTCCCGGCTGGAAAACCACGGGATTACTCCAACAAGACCAGACATGGTCTAGGCTAGGTTACACCTGCAACAACTCCTGAAATCTCAGATAAGGAATGTGACTGGCATTCACATTTAACCAGATCACCCACTTATGATTTGGATGTCAGCATCGGAGACGTATTCAGGCAAGTTTTGTCTGTCAATATGGCATTTGCTAACGCCTATGAAGAAGACGAAGATGTACCCGAGCTTCTCGAGTTAGAGCCTTGGGTTCAGCAACTAGATGCACAATGGGAGAAATGCTTCAAACTTTGTGATCCTCCCACTGAAGATGACGTTATGCAAGTCGACCTCGGCAATGAGTCCTCTCCAAAGCCAATCTTCGTCAACAAAAGCTTGACAGACGAAGAGCGGGAGGCGCTTTTACAACTCATCAGAGAATACATTGATGTATTCACCTGGAGCTATGAAGACATGCCAAGGCTATACCCCAAGGTTGCACTCCATAAGCTCAACATTCATCCGGATGCAAAGCCTGTCAAGCAGCAGCAATGACGGTTCCGCCAAGATATCATAAATTATATC
>JANAVB010001318.1:0-41695 GCA_029216955.1 Iris pallida | reverse complement strand
TGAGCGCAAGTCAGTCCTGCGCTAAAGAGCACAGGCCGAGGGGGTCTTCTTCTCCAAGGCTGAGATGAACTCTCAAGAACACCCAAAACTTCAAATCTTCATATCTTGGCCAAATCAAAACCAAATTTGGATTTTCAAAGGTCTAACTTGGGTAAAATTGAATTCTCTTCCACATGGAAGCATCAAAACAAGCAAAAATCAAAGTTTGATAGATCAAAACCAAGAATTTTCGAAAATATTTAAAACTTAGATCTAGAACAATGGAGACTCCAAATCACAAAATGCTAAGTTCTAATGTTGCTCTCCATGGCCTAATCTAGCTAATGGACAAATAAAATATGGTTCTCATGTGGTGGCAAGGTGCACTTGCCTATGGTGTGGGTGTTGTGTAGAGGAAGGAAGAAGATGGAGAAATAAATGAAAGAGTAAAGAGGAGAGAGAAAAGTTAGGTGGGATTTAATGGTGGAGGTTGTGGTGTGTTGAGGGTGAAGCATAGGCTAAGGTGTTCCAAATGCATGTTAAACCAAACCAAACCAATCCTACTCCACAAAATAAAACTAAGCCATGTCAAAGGCCATTTTACAAGAAAACCCAAAATTCCACAAGTCCAGAAAAATAAAAATACGTGCCCAAAATCCAACTACGAGTATAAATACGAAATACAGAAAACGGGGGTGACAGCTGGGAGGAAGTATCAGCCCCTCCCTCTGCTGGCACACTAGCAGCAGCAATCGCCTCCTCTTGTAGCCGAAGAAACTCGGCCTATAACAATGTTTGCTAACGTCTAAGTGTTTGCTAAAGTCTATATTGATATCTATTTTCATGTTTTCTAAATTATAGTAAATTAATATAAAGAATAGAACATACATATGCCTGCGTCGCCCTCTCGTCAATGAACTCTCCAGCCCTCCGATGGGTGACCAGGAAGACGGTCACCATGTTGGGGTCCTCACCCTTTTTTACCTATTAAAATATATTATCTGTTATTAGTATTAAATATTCTATCCAACTATATATAAAATAATGTCCGTCATAGGAAACGTACCAGACGACGAAAATGCTCTGTCATAGAAATGGAGCCACCACACCACTTACTGGCGCTCGACCGCGCCACCTTGGCCTTGTCAGACCGCTCCTGGTACCTGGCCTCGTCGAATCTAGCCTTCATCGCAGTCCACTGTTCTGGCGTGATCCAACCATGGATCGGCTTTCCGGAACGATCATGAGACTTCTGGTCGTAGATCGCATCACAGATGAGCTTGCCTGCGACAGAAGAAAATTGGGCCTCAATCTTTGCCGCCTGGTGTGGTGGATAGAAATAGGTCCTCTACAAGAAGTAAAATAGAAAGAGTTGTATAATATACATAAATGATTATTAAAAATTAAAAATAATCAAAAAATTTACCTTGAAGTGGGCCAACCAAAAGGCCTTCCTATCTGCGGGAGCATCTGAGTAGTTAATCCGAGGCCCACCATAGTTCTGCCTCAGAAATAACCCCAGCTGTCTCTGTACTGCAGGAGGCCGATATCTATACAATAATAAATTTCATGAATATATATGTACATATAATCATTTGAGAAATATATATTAACTAATTAACTTACTTCGTAGGCCCGTCCGTCCAAATCTTCATATGCGTCTCGTCCGGGGGAGCGCATGGAGGGTGGGTCGCACTCACCTCCTGTCTGACCAGGATCAGTCTGATCGCCGTCCTCCATATGCTCGGCGTCTGCTCTCCCCATAGAGTCATTGGTAGGAGGAATGCTGGACGCGGGAGGAATGCTGGACGACGATGGAGGAGTCACCAACCTGCTGGAACTGCCCTGTCCCGGTAATGGACTGGGAACATAATGGTACACTGGCGTACTCGGAGATGAGGATGAGAGTACGAAATCTGCATCCCCAGCCTGACGCACACGGGACTGCCTAACATAATATCCTCCGCGTCGTCCGGGTCTAGTCATACCTGATAATAACATATAACAATAAAATAAATATACATATTTATATGATAGATAACACAGATTTTTGAAAAATATTATAGTCACAAAAGTGTCACTAAAGTGTCAAATACGATGATAAAACAAACGTACAGATTTAATCCTCTTCTGAAAATTCATCTAGTTCGTTTAGCTCATCATCATCTTCTTCTTCTTCTTCTTCTTCTTCTTCTTCTTCTTCTTCTTCTTCTTCTTCTTCTTCCACCTCTATATCTTCACTTTCATCTGCATCTTCCTCTTCAGATAATTCTACTTCTTCTAGACAATTAGATGTGTAATGAGGAACTTCTGTTGTGTCCACTTCTATAATATTTGTTACAAGAGGTAGTTCATCCTCTTGATAAGCTATATCGTCAACCTCAAAGGTATTTCTAGCTTTGGTCTTGCATACTTTCCACCAGTCCGACCTTGTTGTTCCCCGTTTAGGATTACTTGTGAAGTACACGAGCTGAGCCTGGCTTGATAGGATAAATGGTTCATAGGCTTGATATCGACGTCGATAGTTTATATCCACAAGACCGTGCTTGTCTACTTTCCAACCTTGACCTTCAATCGGATCGAACCAATCATACCTGAATAACACAATCTTAGCAGGCTCTATTCCATAACTATATGTCAGCTCCATAATCTCCCGTAGGACGCCATAGAAATCGTTGCCCGCATCAACATCTTTGTAGTTCGAAGATCTGATACACAAACAGCTATTTTTGGTAGAATTGAGATCCATAAAGTTGTCTCTGATCGGACAAGTTGTTGACTTGAACCTAAACCCATTCACACAGTAGTTTGACCATATTTTTCTAGCATAAATTGGTCATTTGGCTAGCGTTCTAATAGACTCATTCTCAAGTCTTGCGTATGGACGATCGACCTAAATACCACGAAAAAATAAATTAAGCTCATTCTCAAGTACATATACAGAAAGGTAATTACAGAGTTCTCAAGTCTTACATATGCACTCAACCATGATGGAAAATAATGCCTCATTTCTTGTTCTAGTTATTCTTCTGTTATGTGTGGCCTACCTGACCTCACATCATCATTAAATATGCTGAAAACAACATCATTCAATTAATGTAATAGTATAATAATCAACACTATTAAAATAATGTAGACGTATTAATTACTTACCCTTCCAGCTTCTCTACTTCATCATCGTCGCAGTTGAGTAATATATACACCTGAGCAGCCCTTAGCTCATCATCGTTCAGATATCTCTTCTTCATTTTACCCGATGGCTTCCTTGAGCATTGAATACCTTCAGTATTGTATCATTACATTCATGATCTCCGTCGTCGTTTCTGGAAGCTCTCGTTCTATTAGTTGCAACATGAGGCTTGAATACATCGAACAAAAGTTTGTAATCTCCTCGAGAACATAGGCTTCACAAATAGAACCCTCGACCCGTGCCTTATTTTTTACCTTTTTTTTTAGGTGATTCAAATGTCGCTCGAACGGGTACATCCATCGATATTCGACGGGTCTACCAACACGTGCCTCATAGGATAGATGAATCGGCAAATGCTCCATAGAGTCAAAGAATCCAGGAGGAAACACCCTCTCTAGCTTGCACAGTGTTACCGCAATGTCCTTCTCTTGCTTTTCTAGGCGATCAACGAGCAATTTCTTCGAACAAAGATCCCTGAAGAATATGCTAAGCTCCATCAATGGATCCCAAATTGCCTGCGGTAAGAATTCCTGAAATACAATCGGAATTAACCTCTCCATGAATACGTGACAATCGCGGCTCTTCATACCCGTCAATTTGTTTTCCTTCGGATCGACACATCTTCTCAGATTTGACACATATCCGTCTGAAAATTTTAGGCCTGGATCCACCGACAAAGTCTCACTTT
The DNA here is from genome assembly GCA_029216955.1 of Iris pallida. Lineage (NCBI taxonomy): Eukaryota > Viridiplantae > Streptophyta > Magnoliopsida > Asparagales > Iridaceae > Iris > Iris pallida. Next base: position 37,838 of record JANAVB010001318.1, on the reverse strand, counting down.
ATCCTCCTTGTCCAGTAAGAAAATTGACTTTGGCAGGAACTATTTTTCATTCTCCTCTATCAAATGCAACGCAGGGCATTTGCATATTTCTTCTAAGTCCAACCTGGCCTTGGAATTGTCTTTCGTTTTTCCCTTTATGTCCATCATAGTATTAATTATGTTATCAAACACATTCTTCTTAATATGCATGACATCAAGATTATGTCTAATCAGATTGGTACTCCAATATGGCAGATCCCAGAATATGCTCCTCTTTGTCCAGTTATGATCTCTACCAAATCTATCGTACTTGTACCCAGTTGTAGGATCTTCGATAGCACTTGAAAAATCTCTAACCTCCTCCCATATCGTAGCTCTGCACCACCTTGACGGTGGATCACCCTTCTCTACAACGCCGGCACGGAATGCATTCATATTCCTTCTGAACGGATGATCTTTTGGCAGAAAATTGTCGATGACAATCAAAGAAGTACAGTTTTTCTCCGTGTTCAAACGAAAAGCCTTATTGCGGTCCATGCAATACGGACATGAGAAAACGGCCATGAGTGCTCCATCTAGATAACATTCCATAGGCCGAAAAGTCGTTGATGGTCCACATGCGGGTTGCCTTCATCTGAAAATTCTGCTTCCTGGAAATATTGTACGTGTTAGCACCTACTTCTCATAACTGATTCAACTCATCTATCAAAGGCTGTGAGTACACATCAATGTTCCTCTTGGGATTGTTCGGACCAGAAATTATAACGGTTAGAAACATGTACTGAGTCTTCATGGACATCCAAGGCAGTAGGTTATACGGAGTGACAATCACAGGCCAGCACGAATACTGGGATCCCGAAAGACCAAAAGGAGTAAAACCGTCAGAAGATAGCCCCAACCTGACATTACGCGGATCTGAAGCAAAATTAGGATACACTCGATCAAAGTGCTTCCACGCTTCTCCATCGGATGGGTGATCCAACACTCCTTCAATCTGATCTTGCATGTGCCAACTCATATTTTCGGCCATCTCTTTCACCATAAATAATATTTGCAAACACGGCGTTAAAGGCAAGTAGTGCATTGAATTGGTCGATCTTCTTGCACCGATAGACCTTCCTGTACTAGTTGTCTTATAGCGATCAGCACCACAAAATTTGCACACATCTGCGTCCTTGTCATCTTTGTAGTACAATATGCACCCATTGCGACAAGAATCGATTTTCTCGTATCCCATCCAGAGCGATCTTACCATCCTCTTAGACCGATAGAAGTCTTTAGGTAACTTAGCATCCGCCAGCAAGATCTCTATAATCAACTATAACACTCGGTTGTAGCATTCTTGCGACATGTTAAAATCTGACGTAATGTTCAACAGTCTTGTAACCGCCTCCAACGGTGAATGATCCTCACAACCAGGATACAATGGAGTCCTTACATTCTCCAGTAACTCCATGAACTTTGCAGCATCGACATTCGGTGCCTCCTCAGGTGCATCATGAATGAAACTAGCCCCATAGCGTTGAAAACCATGTTCACGCACCCATCGTCGTATGCATGATTATCTGAAACAAAATTTGGTCCCGTATGCTTATACGGCTCAACATAAGGCTCCGGCTCTGATGCTAAAGACACAAGTTCTCCGTGTGCGGTCCATTGATAGTAATTAGGCATGAAACCTCTCGAGTACAAATGATATGTCACTTCCACTTCTGGATAATATTTCACTTTATGACATTTCACACACGGACACTTAATTTTGGTGTCGTCCATGTACTGAGGGAACGCCTTAGCAAACTGTAGAAACTGCTCTGCTCTCACTATGTATTCATCCCGCACACCACACATATCATCTGGACGACGATTGTACATCCATGAACGATTTTGCAAGTAGTAATTCATATCCATTTGGAAATAATTCTGCAAAGATGGACACACAATTATCCAATAGGCACAAATTCGTTTCATAAGCTCCTACACAAATTGGATACCTGGATACGAACCACTTGACACAGAGGTGGGGGCAACCACTGACAAGCCCCCCCTCAAGTTTCGTGTCGGCTGGATGCATGTCGGACACGAAATCGCACGTGCACGGGATTTGGACTGTGCGTGCACAATCGTAAATTCGACTCTGATACGCCTCGGTATCTTGGACATACGACTTGTGTACCCAATTCAATTCAAGGTGATAGACACGAAGCCCTACCCCTACTCTCCATGTGGACACGAGCACGTGGCCAATGGCACACTGTGTCGAAGAACTGGTTTCAAGATCAAATGGTATTTTTGAAATGAATTCACTAATACAGTCTGATACTCGAAGAACTGGTTTCAAGTTCAAATAGACTTTGGGTTTGATTTTTGAATTTGGTTGGGGTTGATTATGAAGATGTGGTTTTGTCTGATACTTGAGTTTTGCAATGTAATGCGAACTGTTCGGGTCTTCATTTGATTTTTAGTTTTCAAATTCCTAAATTGTTTCTATCCTACTTGTCAATGTTCTTTATAAAAATTTATATCCTAGCAGGTAGAGTTTCTACATTGAAATTGCATACACAAAACAAATACTTTTCAATGGTTTTCCATTTCTATTCTAGGTGTCACAAAATAAATGGTTCAATTTAATGATGTGGGATCCAATATTAATTGGTATGAGAGAGAATTTCTATGAAAGTTTCTACATGTAGAAACCCTCATAGAATCTCGCCATCCTACATCAATGCCACCTAGGATAGAGATTGACATCGAAACCACCAATGGAAGAAGTTTTTTCTAAAACAAATTTCTACCATAGAAGGGGAGATAGAGACCTCCATTCGAGATGGCCTAAGCATCGTGAACATTTGTATTGAATAACCCTAGCCCTAACCCAAGCAAAAAAATTTGCAGAATTAAACCACCAGACTACGACCAAGTGATAAGTAGTAGCCGAGCCTGTATATAAGAATGAACATCATCCATGTAGCAATGCCTCATAATATAACAATAGTAAGCAAGTTCCATTGCTAACCAGTTACAAAATTAACAAGACTGGCAGATGATATTTCATGTATTTAATCCAAATGACAAATGCAACTACCAATAATTCAGCTACAAAACTAAAGAAAAGTTCAATATAAAGCCTACAAACTATCATGTCCTTCCCATAAAATGACATTTTTAAAGATTTCAAAATTACTTAGTAAACATCCAGAATGTGTAACAAAATCTTGTTGACAGTTCTCTCCCAAATGGTTTGAATCCAACAGGTTACTCCCAATCTATGGAGTCAGGAGTTGCATCAAACACAGCTGCAACAGGGGCCACATCCATAGAAAGAGGAGGAGCAGTGTCCCCCATGCACGTTCTCCCCCACTCACAGCACCCCCCCGCATATATTGCTCAAAACCGTGTGAGTGACAGAGGGGGTATGTGTGTGTGTGTGTGTGTGTGTGTGTGTGACACACGTGTCAAGGGTATGTGTGTGTGTGACAGGGGGGGTATGTGTGTGTGTGTGTGACACACGTGTCTAGGGGTATGTGTGTGTGAGACACACGTGTCTACTCGTGTCCAAACGAGGTCAAAATCGTGTCAAAATCGTGTCAAAATTGTGTCTAGATAGCTAGGGCTAGGGTTAGGGTTTACCTGAGGGCGGGTCGGTCGGATTTGGGAGGCGGCGAGGAGGGAGGCTTCGTCGGAGGAGAGCTTCGTCGGAGGAGAAAAATTTTGGAAATTTTTTGGGAGAGAGAGAAGGGGAAATGAAAGTTTCGAACGAGATATATTAAAACATTAGCGACGTCTGATTTAGACGTCGCTGAACGTCGCTATTCAGCGACGTAATTTATCTCTTGTCGCTGAACGTCGCTATTCAGCGACGTTTTGCGATGTCTGTCAAAAGGAGTCGCTATATTCAATACTTAGCGACGTTATTTTATTCCGTCGCTAAATTACGTCGCTAATAAAGTATATTTTAGTAGTGTCATCGCTGCTTTGTACAGACAATAAACTTAGGGGCAGACTCCTTGGTCCAAATATGACAGAACCACTTGGACTTGGGGTTGACGATTCTGAGTTTGTCATAAACCTTCTTCGTAGAGAATTTCTCCGTGTCAGATACGTCCCATCTCCAGTGATCAATACCGCCATCCCTCTCTATGTGTGTGTGTGTGTGTGTGTCTATATATATATATATATATATATATTTTTTTTGTGTCTATATATATATATATATATATATATATATATATATATATATATATATATATTAGGGTGTCCACTTCTTAATGGTGCTTGGAGGCATGCTTCCAAGGGGGCTCGAGCACACGCCACTGCGCCGGGATGCTCCACCGTTCCCAACGGGCTACGGCCAGTGGGACGATAATATATATATATATATATATATATATATATATATATATATATATATATATATATATATATATATATATATATATATATATATAATGATTAAAAATGTGTATAATTTTGTGTATATTTTGAAAACGATAATCTTAGGTAAGTGTCTTAAAGTTCAATTTTGGTAATTTAACAACAATTTTAACTTTGGGCTCAATTTTGAAATACAACGAATACAACTTAACCACAATCACAACTTTTGGTTTGATCCATTAAACAATAAAATAAAAATTGTCCAATCAAATAAACCGAATCCGGTACCGGTTTTGGTTATATGACTAATTTTGGTTCGATTTAGATTTTTAGAAGTTCGGTTTATTCGATTTTTACTATTTCGACTCGGTTGAAACTGGATAAACCGAACAGTACTCACCCCTACTATTATCTGCCTCTGTATTGTTTTTGTTTTAGTTCAAGATAGGTTACAATTATGTGTTTTTCTTACACAATGTTTGGGAACATAGGAGAGGAGGGAGAGGAAAATTTGAGAGAAAGGAAAATTGAGGGAGAGGAAAGTTAACTTTACCTCTTCTTGTTTGGATGACCGAAAAATTAGGAGGGGAAAAGTAAAAAATTAACTTCTGTTTGTTTGTGGGAGATAAATAAAATTACTGATTTGTCCTTAACTTTTTCATAATTTTTAAAATAATCAATTGATAGGAGTTAAACTCATCCGTAAGTTTTATTTATGAGGTGTCTCATAACGTGAGTTGTAGATTAACTAATCCAGTAATATATATGAAGTTAACTAATAAATAAATCTATAAGACACCTCATAAACAAAAAAAAAATCTTATATTTATGATTTTCTTTTGCTAGAGATATCTCAAAAATCATAAATATATATTTATGAGGTGTCTACAACTCACGTTTATGATTTTTTTAAGATCAACTATATATGTGAGTTGTTGATTTTTTTTAAGATTAACTATATGTACGTGAGTTGTAGATTAACTATACATGTGAGTTGTAGATTTTTTAAGATTAACTATATACGTGAGTTGTAGATTAACTAGATTTTTTTAAGATTAGCTATATATGTTTATATTTATATTTTTATTATTAGAGATAATACAGTAATGTAAGAAATTTAACTAATAAATAAATCAAAATATAAAATCTTATATTTGAATTAAGATTTAAATAATAAAATATTATGTTTAAAATAATAAAATTTATAGCAATTAAACTCCTATGATATTTATTTATTTATTTATTTTTGAGATGTCTTATACGTGAGTTGTAGATAAAATCAATATTTGCTTAAGATTTAAAAATTGACTTTTTTAGTTTATATTATGTTTTTATTGTTAGAGATAATACAGTAGTTTATATGAATTTAAACCGTAAATAAATCAAAATACAAAGTCTTATATTCGATTTAAGATTTAAATGATGAAATATTATCTTTAAAATAATCAAATTATCTTTAACATACCTTGAAATATGGATAAAATCTAGAACTCTGTAGGATTTGAGGGGCAACATCAATCCCAAAGATTGTTTGAGATATTGACTCTCCAGGGATATGATAGCTCTTAATACGTTATGAAAGTGACGACTTATTGTCTCACTTGAGCGACGAAAGTAGCAACCAATTGCACGATATTTCCAATTTTGTCCTAATACATGAAGAAACTTGGCTACCTGCTCTTCTATAGTTGCTCGAGAAAAATCTTTTAGTAGCCTCGTAGACCGTAATTTATCACATAGTGTAGCAAAAGCAAAATGGTTCATCCGCGAAACATCTCGACATATCCTTTCATTTTCCATTAAATGCGACATTACTTGTCGCCGAACATTTGATCTCTCAACCACATCATTTCTTACCGGCATATCCCTAATTTGATTAAGAGATTGCCATATTACTAATAAATGTGCAATATATACAAGCTGGACAACTGCACTACGACGCCTTTGCTCCCACCTTTCAGCCATTTCCCGATGTTCTCTCATTCGGACATATAAAAATTCTAATAATTCTTCAGATTTTGGATCCATCTATGAATCTAAAAATATTATACATAAAAAAATTCAGACAAATAAACTAACAAAGCAAATATATAATTTCACACTATTATAACGACAACAATAAATCAAATAACAAATTAGATTATTGCAAGTTTTGTTCATTTTGAGATAAATACATTAAATATCTCCACTTTTATCAAATAGTGAAGAGAGAACAAACCACACCAGCATGACATATTTATTCCCATAAAACAAACTTGAAAATGATTTCAAATAAACTATTTTAACTCAGCCTAATTATATAATAATAGTTATATAAACATATATTGTTTTAAGTCATATCTTAATTATATAATCTCTCTTACGGCATAGTAATATTTTTTCCCTATAATATTGTTTAAAATAAATTTAAATTAGAATTTTTTTTATAAATATAATTTGAATGTATTATTATTAGAATATATATAGCACTATGATTATAACATACATTTCAAGTAATATTTTTCTGTTTCTATTTCTTTTCCTACCTACATGTATAGCTATAACAAACTCTTTGTTCATGTCAGAAAAATCACATTGCTAGACACAGAAACTTGTACTTATCTGTCTTTCTTTATTTTATAGGGAGTCATTTGGTTGATCTAAATTTAATATATACAATGTCATTTGCCTAATCTTGATAAAGGAAAAATCTATTACTTCCAAAAGAAGATAAAGGAAAAACATATTTAGTTAATCTTGATAGAACAAAATTTAACATATAATGCAAGTAATATTTTATAGAGAGTCATTTGGTTGATATAAATTTAATATTTGCAAAGTCATTTGGCTAATCTTGTTAAAGGAAAAATATATTACTTCCCAAAAAAGAGGAAAAATCTATTTCCTTAAACTTGATAGATCATATATTGCAAGTAATATGTAACCTACATGTATATCTATAACAAACTACCGGAAGAAAATTTAACAAACTACACAGAAATTTAACATACGTAAATTTAACCTACATGTATATCTATAACAAACTACCAGAAGAAAATTTAACAAACTACACAAAAAAAAGTCAATTTTTAAATCTTAAGCAAATATTGATTTTATCTACAACTCACATATAAGACATCTCAAAAATAATATTGGCTACACATAATTAACAAATCTTGAGTCTATTAATTTACGTATGTTAATCTAAAACTCTCATAAAACTCTCATAAAAATAACAAACTAAAAATATTGGCACTTAACTAAAAATTAATCTTGAGTCTATTAATATTATCTTGAGTCTATTAATTTACGTATTTTTATGAGAGTTTTATGAGAGTTTTAGATTAACATACCTAAAGATAAAATAATATTGGCTACATATGTTTTATCTTAAGCAAATATTGATTTTATCTACAACTCACGTATAAGACATCTCTCACGTATAAGATTTAAAAATTTAACAAACTACACAGAATTAACATACGTAAATTTAAACTTCATGTATATCTATAACAAACTACACAGAAACTCGTATATTTTATAGAGACATATTTGTTTAATCTTGTGATAAGATAGTTTTTTAAATATTTGTTTAAACAAACTACACAAAAACTTCTTTTTTGAATCCAATCCAAAGTCATTTTATTAAAAGCAGTCAATAGAAGCTACATGATACGCAGCATCCTTCTCAAGTTGCTGGTGAATACAATCTGGGGGGGTAGAAAAATGGGTAATAGAAGTGTTGTTTAGCGCATAGGAGGCCAGCAAGTGAGCAACCTCATTTCCTTCTCTGCGTATGAACAAGAAGTCTAAATCGGTGTTCATCCGGGAGATCTCTTCCACGGGAGAAGCTCCTTCTCCCCTTTCATAATACGGTGAGCAATAAGAGAGTCTCCTTCTAGAAGGACATTTCTCGCGGCGATAGAGTTTGCGAGCCATACCCCTAGTCGAATAGCATGCAGTTCCGATGAAAGGCTTCTTTCTTCTTCAAAGCCATAATCTGGTGACGAGTGCCATGTGGTTGCTTCCAAGAAACTTCCCTCGTGGTTCCTTGCAACTGCGGCCGCTGCTAGTGAATGAGAGGACGTTGCCCCTTCGACGTTGATTTTAATACTGCCCATGATGGGGGCGGACCACCGGACCGCGACGAAGCCTTGTCGAAGTTTGTTGATGTGTTCCGCCCTATCCGTTCGTCCTTCCGAGAACGCTTGATACATGTAGCTCGCCTGTTGTAATATCCTATGAATAGATGGAGGTTCATGTTTGAATATACATGCACATCGGGCCTTCCATATTGCCCACAAAATGTTCGCTCCTATGAGGAAGATGTCTTCGTCTTGAGAGTTCAGAAGCCACTCCTTTATAAGCTTGTATATGTCAAGATGATTATCGACTCGTAGGCCTAACCTGCTAGCAAACCAGATTGCTCTCGACACATTACAATGAAGAAAAAGGTGATTTGCATCATCTACATGGTCCATGCAGAAGGGACAATGTTTGTTCGAGGCTGGTAGTCTTTTGTTTAAGATGTCATATAAGGGTAGAGCTTGATGAAGAAGTCGCCAAATGAATATATGGACTCTTGGGGAGATCGACCTCATGCGCCACAGGTTTCGCCATAGAGATTTATCCGAGGAATTAGTCGAGCCACTCGGCTCTAGTCTACGCAAAGTTTCGTATAGTGACTTTGACGAGAATTGCCCATTTTTAGTGTTGGTCCAGATTAGTTCATCTTTTCCCTCGCCTTCACTAAGAGATATGCTGGAAATAGCCGTGGCTTCCATCGGAGTAAATATAGTGTTTATTAGACCGAGGTTCCAAGTTTTGGAACAAGGGTCCATGAGCTCCCTTACCAGTTTAGGACCATTCGGAGTGGCTCTACTCTCAACAATTTGAAACTTCGGCAACGTAGGAACCCATGGCTCGTCGAAGATTTTCACCCATCCTCCTCTAATACGCCAATACAAGCAGTTCTTCATATGTTTTCTCAATTCCAAAATGCTAGCCCATGTTGCTGATGCTTTTCGCGTCTTCCTCGCGTTCCATATAGATCCATTTTGTAAATATATTCCCCTGAGCAAACGAACCCACAGAAGATCTGGGTTATCAAGGAATCGCCAAAGCAATTTCCCAATAAGCGATTTGTTCACCCACTCAAGCCTTCTAATGCCGAGACCTCCTTCACTCTTTGGACTTGTAATTTTGTTCCAATTTAAAAAATGCATCTTCTGAACTTCCGAGTCATGACCCCACCAAAAAGACCGCTGTTGTCTCGATAGCTTGGCCAATGTTTGCTTTCGGACCAAGTAGGTCGACATGTGATAAATAGGGATTGATCCAAGGGTAGCTTTGATCAATGTTGTCCGACCTGCATGTGATAAAAGCTTCGTTTGCCATCCTTGGAGCCGCGCTGAGCACTGGTCGATCAAAGGGGAGAAGGTTGTCGCCCTGGATTTCGAAAGCAATAATGGTTGACCCAGATATCTATCATCCTCAGTCATCAATGAGAAGTTGAGGGCAGATGCTATTCGATCGCGCTCGCGGTTTGGAACTTGTTTACTGAAGTGGATACTTGATTTTCTAAAATTGACCTTCTGACCCGACCACGATGAGTAGATATTGAGAATATCATGTATAGAATGTATTGATGCTAGGGATGCCTGGCCAAAGATCAATATATCATCAACAAAAAGAAGGTGTGAGATTATCGGTGCGTACCTGCTAATTCGAATGTCGTGGAAGAGGCTATCATGTTCGAACTTAGCAAATAGTTTGGATAAAACTTCTGAGCAGAGTACAAATATGAACGGAGACAACGGACATCCTTGGCGAATTCCTCTGGCAGGCACAAAGAAGCCTTTAGGTGACTTGTTAACAAGGACAGAAAAAGAGGCTGTCGTAATGCACTCCATAATTAGCTTATTTGTGTGGCCCCTAATACCCATTCCATGGAGAACCTGCTGAATGAAAGGCCAGGAGAGGCGGTCATATGCTTTTGACATGTCAATCTTCAGGGTGAATGCATTCTTCCTAGCCGGGAAGTTTTTCATCGCGTGAATCATTTCTTGAGCTATAATGATGTTATCAGTAATCTGTCTCCCGGGAACGAAGGCAGTTTGGAACGGGCTAACTAGCTTATTCATCAATGGTTTGAGCCGGTTAGTAAGGGTCTTGGAAATCACCTTGTACGCCACATTGCACAGGGCAATTGGTCTATAGTCCCCTGGAGTGCTCGGGTTAGCCTTCTTTGGAATCAAGGCCATGTAGGTATGATTTAGTTTTGGAGGCATGGTGGCATTAGTGAAGAATGACTGTACTAGGTCGGATAAATCCCTACCTAATACTTTCCAATTTTTCTGGTACACCGCCGCCGGGAAACCATCGGGTCCTGGCGCCTTAAGAGCACCCATGCTCAAGATTGTGTGCTTGACTTCTTCGTCATTTGGGAGAGCCCCTAGTTGATTGTTCTCGGCTTCGGTTAAGGGATCAAAAGAAACAGTGAAGGCGGGCTCCATAGGAGAGGCATCCTCGGAACAGTAAATGGAGGAGAAGTGATCGATGAGAGTTGTTGAGATGCTGTCCTGATCAGAAGTCCAGGAGCCATCGGGGAGGATGATAGAACGAATCTCATTTCTTCGTTTATGCACTGTCGCCTTTGTATGGAAGTACTTTGTATTCTTGTCACCGTCCCGTATCCATTGGCACTTGGCACGTTGACTCCAGTACATTTCCTCAATGGAAAGGAGATCATTAATTTCAGCATTGACCTCCCTTTCCTCTGCCATAGAGTGATCAGTAGGGTTTATTGCTTGCAACTCCAATAGACGGTCCTTGAGTCTTTCAATGCGAGTCTTGACATGTCCGAAACTCAGATGTCCCCATCTGCAGAGTTTCAACAGGGTGAATTGAATTTTATGAAGAAAGGTAGAGTTTACCTGGTCATTTGCTTCCTGCCAAATTGCCTTAAGATTGTCCTTGAAAGAGTCGTGGGCCATCCAATAGGCTTCAAACCTAATCGGTCTTGATCTGTGCAGAGAGCCATTTTTTGTGTTGAGTAGGATAGGAGCATGGTCGCTGTTGATCCGGGGGAGAGTATCCACCGTGGAGTGCGGGAACAAGCAACACCATTGGGAGTTCGCAAGCGCTCTGTCAAGACGTTCTCGGATGTTGAAAGCAGGCGCCCTTCGGTTCGACCAGGTGTACGCCGGCCCAGTGCAACCTAGGTCAATAAGGCCGCAGTGATGGATCATCTGTCTGAACAAGGAGGCCGCTTTATGATCAAAGCTTCGCCCCCCTTGCTTTTCTTCTGGAACTACAGTGGCGTTAAGATCCCCAATGCAGCACCACGGGGTCGTGAGAGTGTCTGCCAGCGCACAAATTTGGTTCCATAGATCTGGTCGGTCTCCTTTTTTTGGGCAACCATAGGTGCACAAAAGGCTCCATGCCGGTGATTCATTACTAGCATCGCGTTCTGTGTGGAGAAGGAAACAGTGGCGCTGATCGTGGAATCCCACCCCAACCAAAGTCCACCAGAGCGGCCTATTGGGGGAACGGAGAAGTAGTTGGAGTAGCCGAGATGAGGAAGGGTAAGAGCAGTGTGAGAGGGAGAGGACTTAGTTTCTGCGATGAAGAAGATGGAAGGGCGGGTGGCGGAGAGAAATGATCGGAGAGTTTGAACTGTCGAGACATTTCTCGCACCTCGACAGTTCCAAGCGAGAACTAACATCGCCCTTGCGGCTGTTGAAGGTCAGCCGCCACGACCTGTAGTTTAATCTTCTTTGAAGAGTTACTGGACTGTTGTTCCTCATTATCCTGGATGTGCAGTAAGGAGGAAGATGATCGCTTCCTGAGAAGGGGAGCATCTGGCGAAGGAGGGGGCCTCTCATGAGGTGCTTTGCGAGCTAAACGCTTCCAGGAGAACTTCGTGGGAAAAGCAGGCCTTGTGATGGTTCCAGAACTGAACTGAGCGTGAGTGAAAGAACGAAGTCCATGGGCGAGACGGCTGCCTTCGGGGAGTATCGGTTTCCTAGTGTGATTCTCCTTTGAAAAGTTATCACCACCTAATAATGTGATGTTCTCTGAAGGCTGCACAGATATATGTGGTTCCTTTGGAGCATAATCCATCAAGTCAAGATCCTCTCTCGGGCCGATCCGAAGACCTTCCTTCATTATCCTCGATCGAAGAGGCTATCCGAGGGTCCGACGTCTTTTCCTCATGGGTTGGAGTAGCATGGTTTCTTGCCTCGAGGTGGTCCTCTGTTTGCTCAAGATTAGACCCAGTATCAACGACAAAATCTGATGGATGCCTCCTAGGTGCAGGATGGTATGGTACAAGCTGATTTTGTCTAGATGGGGTGATAGACAAGCCGCAAGGCGGCTGCGGCTCCCTAGATGACGAGGTGGATGACGAGTGCGTAGGTGATGCATTAACGGGGCTGGACGTTTGTTCTTGTCTCACTCCATGGCTGGAGGGCCCTCCACTGCGTAGGAAAACTCTCAGGGCTTCCGCCCGATACTCCTCTTCTTTTATTCTTGGACGTAGAAGATCCTTTATACGACTAATCTCATCATCAGTCCAGTCGTCTCCGATTAGAGACTCAAACCGGTCCTTCTTAGGGCAGTTTGCATGGGCGTGCCCAACCCTGGCGCAAAAGGTACACAGGCGTGATAATCTCTCATATCTAACAGACACGTGGCTCACATCACATCCATCCATACAAGTGGATATGGACTTCTTGAGATGCTTCGAGATGTCTATCAGGATTTTGAGACGTGCAAAGGTTCGCCATTGGCCTTCTTCTGCCGTCGAAACAGGTCTAGGAGACTTCATGTACATAAATTGACATAAGTTACATATTTGAACAAAATTTTAAATCAACAAGATTTAAAAATAGAACAAAATAAAAGGGATAAGATAGTTTGATTACCTGATATGTAGCAATCACAATAGATAATATTTTTGTGATATGTAAGCTGATAGGAGAGAAATATATATACTACCCGAAAAAAAAAAGAATATGAACGGACAACCTAGAAAAAGAAAGAGAATTGATTGAGGGGTAATTGGGTAAATATTACCCAATTCCCTCAAGCACGTACATTTTCCTTCCGGTTTTGGGAGAAAAATTTTTTGGTGGGACCTACCAAAATTTTTCCTCCAGATTTTCCTTCTCCTCTTTCTTTCCCCCCTTTCCAAACAACTTAGGCTGTGTTTGATTGAGCTTTTTTTCCATAGAAAATATTTCCATCACAAATTTTCCACCAATTGTAATGTTTGATAGCTTATATTTTCCTTGGAATTATTTTTCAAAAAACTATCATTTTCCATATTTTCTTCTAAAATGGTGGAAAATAAAACTTGTCCAACTCATAGGAAAATATCATTTTCCATGAAAAATAACTATTTGCCATGGAAAATAATAACAATCAAACATCCAAATTAAGTTTTCCATAGAATTTTTTTAAAATTCCATGGAATTTTTTTCCTAGGAAAATAATTCTATGGAATTAATTTCTTTTCCATATCTTTTCCACCTTCCAATCAAACGCACCCTTAGTTTCTAATTTTCCCTCCACTTTTTCCTCAAATTTTTCCCTCACTCTATTTTCCCTCCTTCCCAAACGTAGTGTTAAAGTCCGGTTGATTGATGTTCAAGGCACTTCATGAAGAAGTGTACATATTAAATCGGAGTTTGACTGAAATGCCTATGGTTAAGTATGTTCTAGCTTCAAAGTATTAATTGAATATATTTACATATTAAAGCAAACATTTACATTGTTAGGAAATTCACCCAACAAAACAGGGAGATGCATGTGTCCTCGTAGTGGTACTTGTAATTCCCAAACCCAATGATCAATAGGGGTGAGCCTTATTCACTTTTGGACCGAGAACCGAACTTATCCGGATAGAAGATTCGGTTCGGTTTTAAAATAGCACTCACACAATTATAATTACCATTAATTTTTTTATACATATTTTATACTTAAAAATATGTATATTTTAAAAATAATAATTTAATAACAAGTCAAATTTTGTGCCAAATTTTGAAATACAATAAACGTATGTATAAAAAAAATATTTTAGTATATTTTGCCATAACTTTAACTTTGGATTGGCCTAATAAATAATAAAAAAATAATCCATTCGAACAAATCAAGATTAATTTCTATAAACTCGATTTATTCGGTTTTGACCATATTTAACGCTCACCCCTATTGGTAAGGAGAGACTAGTTGGAAACATTGTTTTTAGAAATTCATGAACAGTGCATATGTGGAGCACATTTATGATTTAATCTGATATGGAAAAAAAAATCAGAAGAAAACAAAGAATGTGTAGAGGTGGCAAAAGGAAGGTTGTAATTTCCTTTGTCACTGTAAAAAAATGACTTGAAATTACTGTCATATAAATAAATAAAAAGGTGGATATATAATATTTTCTGAAGGAGACCTGGGCATTCTGAAAATCTTGAAGATGATTTCAGTGCCACTTTTGTCATTCTAACTTCCAAGAAAAGACTATTCAGGTACCTCTTTTTCCTTTATCCTTTTGCTTGGCTTGCTTTTTTTTTATTTTTATTTTAATCTTCTGCTTTTGAAAATGTATATGCACCGGTTAGGAGGAACGGTAAGATACTAGTCATGGGATCTCTAGAACTAGGGATAGTCCTTAAAATAATTCGGATCGAGGCTGATTGTAGGATATAATTTTTTTTTCTTTTGTTAATTTTACAAAAGATATGACCCCTTAAAAGGATTGAAGTAGTCGGCCTCAAAATTTTGGAATAAAGGCTCTTAGGCTCTTAGGAGGAACCATAAGATATTAGTCACGGGAGCTCTAGAACTAGGGATAGGCCTTAAACAGGCCTTAAACGAACTCGGATTGGGGCTGATTGTAGTTAGTATATATATATATATATATATATATATATATATATATATATATATATATATATATATATATATATATGTTTTAATTTTACATAAGACATGACCCCTTATCAGAGCTAAATATGAAGAAAAGGATTCACGTAGTCGGCCTCAAAATTTTGGAACAAAGGCTCTTAACCATTGACGGAGCTCATTGGCAAGATTGAGGTCCGCTGCACCCACGATTTTTTTTTTTTTAAATTTAGTATCTATTTTCTTAAATTTTTTATCCGTTCTTAAATTTCTAACCAGCAATATTTTATTTGTTTCTTAAATATGTACGTCCCACAGCCTAAGGAAAAGAAAAAGGATAATCCAAATTTATGTTAAAGAATTTTTCTTCCGAAGTGGAATGGCTAGCTCGGCCCCTCTTCTTGACACAGCACAGGAGATTGTCTGGTAGTTTGAAATGGTTCATGAAAGGTTTTGGTTGGAGGAAGAAATTTCCAGCATTATTCCTCCTGAAGGCTGGGAAAAGTACAACATAGGATGTGAATGTGTTACTTCACAAGTCACACTCATTCTTTCATGATTCATCAACCCTTTCTGGAAGAAGTGTCAGGGGACTTGGTCTATGAACATTTTTCCTTAGAGCTGGCTAGGCCAACAAGACTTGTGATAGTTAAGAATCAAGTAATCTAATCTATGTATTTTTTTTTCCTTCCTTGGAGACTTAGATGGGTTTTAGTCAATAGACAAGAATATTTCAATTAGAAAGCAATCTATGAAGAACTGATGCTTGTGGTTGTGGGTTCAAATCAATTGTTTGATGATTTTTTACTCAGGATATATCAAGCATCCGAAGGATGGCTACAACATCTCGGCTTACGATACGAATTTTTTGTCAAGGTTACTGTTGGGTGGTCCCTCCTTAATTGGAGAGAGGATTTGGAGTTCCCAAGGTTCATTCACCTTGGAGAAAGTCTAAAGACTTTTGGAATTCCCAAGGTTCATTCATCTTGCATGAATGAATCTTGGAGGAGAAGGTTCATTCCCTTATGGCTATATAAGGAGATGGTTTGGAAGATGTTTGGGGTTAATCCTCCCTTGTGATCTTGGTGCTAGAAGTGTTGGTGCTCCTTGCTTACGGTGTTCTTCCGGACGGTGCTTCTACCTCGGGTGCTTCTTCACCAAAGTGTCTTCCATACTTGTGTATGAGAGAGATCCTCTTGAGTGTATCCAAGAGAGAGTTTGTAACTCTGTAATCCCACTATTCTTAGTGGAAGAAGAAAGAAAAGAACTATTGTTGTCCGAGGACGTAGGCACATAGCCGAACCACGTTAATTCTCTTGTCTTTTGTATGTTTGTTTTTTCTTTTCTTTTCTCTAGCCTCCGTGTTAAGCGGATAAGCTAAACTTCAACTCATTGTAGCTCCCACGTTAAGCGGGTAAGCTAAACTTCAACTCATTGTAGCACCCACGTTAAGTGGGTAAGCTATCTCCATCCCATTAGCGGTATCAGTGCATACCCAACAATTGGTATCAGAGCCACACAAACTTATTGATCGTGATGACGGAATCATTGTCTTCTACCTCCTCAACCATGATCAAGCTCACGTCTTCAAACTATTCCATATGGAGGCCGCGGATGGAAGATATCCTCTATTGTAAGGATTTGTACGAAGTGTTACTCTGCAATGGACAGAAGCCAGAAGACAAATCTGAAAAAGATTGGACCATTCTAAATCGAAAAGCTATTGGAGATCAGATCCGTCCTTGGATCGACCAAAGCGTTTTTCACCATGTTTCCAAAGAAACCGATGCTCATCAAATGTTGATAAAGTTAGCATCGATGTACGAGCGAGAGACTCCTCAAAACAAATCGTCACTCATTCGACGTTTGGTGAACCTGAAATACAAAGACGGACGAAGTGTTTCTGAACACTTGAGTGATTTCCAAGAGTTGGTAAATCAACTCTCAACCATGAAGCTGGTGCTGGAAGATGAGCTATTGGCACTTTTGCTACTCAGCTCGTTGCCAGATAGTTGGAACACACTTGTGGTTTCCTTAAGCAACTCCGCTCCTCAAGGCATCACCACTTTAACCTTAGTGAAGGATAGTTTATTGAATGAAGAAGCGAGGCGGAAAGAACAAGGCATAACATCCGAGTCAGATGCTCTTGTTTCTGAGAATCGTGGAAGAACTCATCAAAGAAAATTTCACAACCGTGACCGCTCCAAAAGCAGACCAAAAAATCAATCTAGAGGCACTTTTAAACCAAAAAAAGAGATAGAATGCTTTCATTGTGGCCTTAAGGGTCATATGAAAAGAGAATGCAGAAAACTCAAAAAGGAAAAGAGAAATGAATCAAATGAGAAGAATGAAGCCAAAGACACAACTGCCACTGCTTCAAAAGGTGATGAGATAATCATCATTTGTGATGATGGTCTGGTTAATCTAACCTCTCAAGATTCTTGCTGGATTGTAGACTCTGGTGCATCATTCCATGTTACTTCCAGAAAGGAATTCTTCACAACCTACACAAGCGGAGACTTCGAAAATGTGAGGATGGGAAATGAAAAAGTTTCCAAGATTGTAGGAAAAGGAGAAATAGCTCTTGAGACCAACACTGGCTGCCCCTTGATTCTCAAGAATGTGAGACATGTTCCAGACATGCGTCTCAACTTGATATCCACTGGCATGATGGATGATGAAGGATACACCAATGTGTTTGGTGGAGGCAAATGGAAACTCAGCAAAAACTCCCTAGTGCTTGCTAGAGGGAAGAAGGAGAACACACTCTATACGACATATGCTAAGATCAACAATCAGCATGTTAATGCAGCAATCGACCAATCAGGATCAACGATTGGGTTATGGCACAAGCGACTGGGTCATATGAGTGAGAAGGGATTGCAAATTCTAGCCAAAAGAGAGGTATTGACCGGGCTGAAATCGAAAGGTACACCTCTTGAACCTTGCACTGATTGTTTGGCTAGAAAACAATATAGAGTTTCATTTCATTACAAGGCTGCAACTAGAAAACCCAATGTACTGGATGTTGTTTACTCTGATGTTTGTGGGCCTATGACTACTAACACTCTTGGTGGTGCAAGATACTTTGTCACCTTCATTGATGATCATTCCAGGAAGGTATGGGCATATGCAATCAAATCCAAAGATCAAGTCTTTGATGTGTTCAAGCAGTTTCATGCCAGCGTTGAACGTGAGAATAGTACGACTCTGAAGTGCATCCGTACTGACAATGGTGGAGAGTACATAGGAGACTTCAAAATCTATTGCAAGAATAATGGGATCAGACATGAAAGATCGGTTCCAAAGACCCCTCAGCACAACGGGTTGGCGGAGAGGATGAACAGAACGATCGTTGAGCGGATCAGAACCATGTTATCTCACTCCAAGCTACCAAAGGGTTTCTGGGGTGAAGCATTAATGACAACAGTTCACTTAATCAACTTGTCTCCATCAGCTCCACTCAATGGTGATGTACCGAACAAGTTCTGGACAGGAAAAAATGTGTCCTACCAATACTTGAAGGTGTTTGGATGTAGAGCATTTGTGCACATTCCCAAAGACGAGAGGTCCAAGCTTGATGTCAAATCAAAAGAATGCATTTTTCTTGGCTATGGAGATGAAGAGTTCGGCTACAGACTCTGGGATCCTGTCAATAAGAAGATTGTCAGAAGCAGAGATGTGGTCTTCTTTGAAGATCAAACTATTGAAGATTGTCAGAAGGAAGAAAATGTTGATAGCTCCAGGAAATTTCCTGTCAACATAAATCCAGTGTCTCGACCCCGGGAACAAAGGGGAGATCCGGTCGAGACAATGAAGCTGAAATCCATGATCATGTCGAGGACAATCATGATGATGACATCGTACATGAAAATGTTCAAGAAGAGCAAGCTCCTGAAGGACCTCAACTGAGAAGATCAAACAGACAACCGAAGCCTAACAGCCTCTACAGTCCACAACAGTATGTATTGCAAACAGATGCAGGAGAACCTGAAAACTATCAAGAAGCCGTGACATACGAGAAAAAGGGGGAGTGGCTGGAAGCCATGCAAGATGAGATGAAGTCCTTGCATGAGAATCACACTTATGATTTGGTAAAATTACCAAAAGGAAGAAGGGCACTCAAGAACAAATGGGTGTATAAGCTGAAGACAGAAGAAAACAAATCACAACCAAGATACAAGGCGAGGCTAGTTGTGAAAGGTTTTAGTCAGAAGCAAGGAATTGACTATGAAGAGATTTTCTCACCAGTGGTGAAGATGACATCTATCAGAGTAGTGCTCAGCTTGGCTGCAAGTCTAAATCTAGAAGTGGAACAACTAGATGTGAAGACTGCATTCCTTCACGGAGAGATTGAAGAAGAAATCTACATGGAGCAGCCAGAGGGTTTCAAAGTCAAAGGAAAAGAAGATCTAGTCTGTCGACTAAAGAAGAGCCTGTATGGACTGAAACAGGCACCACGCCAATGGTATAAGAAGTTTGATCTCTTCATGACCAAGCAAGGATACCTGAGGACCACTTCTGATCATTGTGTGTTTGTCAAAAGGTACTCTGATAGTGAACTGATTATACTCCTTCTATATATTGATGATATGTTGATCATAGGTCGTGACAATGACAAGATCAGCAAGTTAAAGAAAGAGCTCAGCAAGTCCTTTGCAATGAAGGACTTAGGTCCAGCAAAGCAAATTCTCGGTATGCATATCTCCCGTGATCGAAGGAATGGGAAGCTGTGGTTATCACAAGAGCGCTATATCGAGAAGGTGTTGAAGAAGTTCAACATGGACAAGGCAAAGCCTGTAGCAACTCCACTTGCTAATCAATTTTTGCTCAACTCAAGACAGTGTCCTACAAGCAACAAAGAAAAAGAAGAGATGGCATCAATGCCATATGCCTCAGCAGTTGGCAGTCTTATGTATATGATGGTGTACACCAGACCTGACATGGCACATGCAGTTGGTGTCGTCAGCAGATTCTTATCCAATCCGGGAAAAGAGCATTGGAAAGCGGTGAAGTAGATTTTGAGATACCTCAGAGGTACTTCCAAAATGAGATTGTGCTTTGGAAATGACAAGCCTGTGTTGATTGGGTACACAGATGCAGATATGGCTGGAGATTTTGACTCCAGAAAATCTACTTCAGGATATTTGGTTACTCTTTCAGGGGGAGCTGTGTCTTGGCAGTCAAAGTTACAGAAGTGTGTTGCTCTGTCGACTACAGAAGCAGAATATATCGCAGCGACAGAAGCATGCAAGGAACTACTGTGGATGAAAAGATTCCTACAGGAGTTGGGTCAAGAACAACGAGAATATGTTCTTTATTGTGATAGCCAGAGTGCTATCCATTTGAGCAAGAATTCGAGTTTTCACTCAAGGACAAAGCATATTGACGTGAGATATCATTGGATTTGTAACGTGGTAGAATCCAAGCAACTTCAGATTGAGAAGATCCATACCAATGACAACGGCTCAGACATGATGACTAAATCTTTACCTAAAGACAAGCACATCTTTTGCAGAAGTGCAGCTGGTATGACGGAGCCTTCCACCTAAGTCAGGAAGGGGGAAATTGTTGGGTGATCCCTCCTTAATTGGAGAGAGGATTTGGAGTTCCCAAGGTTCATTCACCTTGGAGAAAGTCTAAAGACTTTTGGAGTTCCCAAGGTTCATTCATCTTGCATGAATGAATCTTGGAGGAGAAGGTTCATTCCCTTATGGCTATATAAGGAGATGGTTTGGGAGATGTTTGGGGTTAATCCTCCCTTGTGATCTTGGTGCTAGAAGTGTTGCGGTGTTCTTCCGGGCGGTGCTTCTACCTCGGGTGCTTCTTCACCAAAGTGTCTTCCATACTTGTGTATGAGAGAGATCCTCTTGAGTGTATCCAAGAGAGAGTTTGTAACTCTGTAATCCCACTATTCTTAGTGGAAGAAGAAAGAAAAGAACTATTGTTGTCCGAGGACGTAGGCACATAGCCGAACCTCGTTAATTCTCTTGTCTTTTGTATGTTTGTCTTTTCTTTTCTTTTCTCTAGCCTCCGTGTTAAGCGGATAAGTTAAACTTCAACTCATTGTAGCTCCCACGTTAAGCGGGTAAGCTAAACTTCAACTCATTGTAGCTCCCACGTTAAGTGGGTAAGCTATCTCCATCCCATTAGCGGTATCAGTACATACCCAACAGTTACAGTACAGACACACAACCTAACAGTTCGAGCTTTTCGATACGTACTGGTTAACTAAGTAACTAACTAGCCTTACGCAACAAATCTTGATTGGAACGCTTACACGTACGTTGTTCACCACGAGGCGAACAAGCTGACTGGGCACATCAAGGGCAGACCCAAGGCAAATGCTGACGTGGGCTCCACCCCCATTTTTTGTTTTGTTTATATATATATATATATATATATATATATATATATATATATATATATATATATATATATATATATATATATATATATATATTGCAAATGATCTCTAATCTAGTGGTTAAGAGATATGCATGCGGCCCAAGTGGTCGGAGTTCGAGCCCCAGTGGAGGCAAGTTTGCCACAATTATCCATTGCTTCAAATATATATATATATATATATATATATATATATATATATATATATATATATATATATATATATATATCTTTTCCTGTATAGTGAGGCTTCAAAACGGCTCAAAAGTGAGCCGTTTAAGCCATCATTATATCACGGTCCATTTTACTTTAAAAAAATAAATTATGTAAACAAATATTGAAAAAAATTAAAATTGTTATATACTTATATATATTCAACATGAAAAATCGAACTCAACCAAAGAAGAAAAATACATCTTACCTTAACCACATGAGTTAGAAAAAATATTTGACTATAATTGAATAATGTTCTTATTATACATGATTATACGCACACACACATACCGTGCGGCTATCCGCACCCCATCAACTACTGATCACACCCTATAAAAAATAAAATTCAAATTCAAATTCAAATTTCTATTCTACCCTCCCCCTCCCCCTCCCCCTGCTCCCCTTCCCCCTGCTCCGCTGACCCCGACCCCTCCTCCTCCTCCCGACCCTCCTCCTCCTCCTCGATCCCCTGCCTCCTCCTCCTCCCTCCTCCTCTGACCCTCCAACTCCGACCTCCGACCCAGGAAGAGGAAGGGTCGGGAGGAGGAGGGAGAGGAGGAGGAGGAGGAGTCGGGGTCGGCGGAGCAGGGGGGGGGGAGGGGATGAGAGAATATGAATTTGATTTTTTTTTTAAAAAAAAAAATCGGGTGTCCTCAGTAGGTGATGAGGGTGCGGATAGCCGTACCCTTATTTTTGTTTTTATTTTAATCTTATGCTTCTGAAAATGTATATGCACCGGTTAGGAGTAGGGCTGCAAACGAGCCAAGCCGAGCCAAGCTTTTGTAAGCTTGAGCTTGGCTTGACTAGAATTAATCGAGCTCAAGCTCGAGCTCGAGCTTGATAATTTTTTTATTTTAGAGCTTGAGCTTGGCTTGAGCTTGTTTATATTAAGCTTGAGCTTGGTTTAGTTTGAGCTCGAGCTTGGCTTGATAAGTAAGCTTGATTCAAGCTTGATAAAAAAGCTTGATAAACAAGTTTGATAAGCTCAAAATCGAGCTCGTTAAGCTTGATTTCAAGCTCGCTCAACTTTATTTCAAGCTCATTAACCTTGATTTCAAGCTTAACGAGCTCGAGTTCAATTTAGCTAGGTTTGAATTCAAGTACCTGTGATATTATTAATTCAAAAGTTCCTTAATATCAATTATTAAGGACATATAAATATATAATACACACAAATATACATATATTTAGAGTTCAACAAAGAACAAACGAGCTTCTAAACAAGCTTCTAAACGAGCTTCTAAACGAGTCAGTTTGTAAGCTCATCAACGAGCCAGCTCGCGAGCTCAAACGAGCCGAGTACTTCTAAGCTTGAGCTTGGCTCGTTTATTAAACGAGCTCGAAAATGAAACTTGAGCTCAGCTTGTTTACTAAACGAACCGAGCTCAAACGAGCTTTTATCGAGCCGAGCTTCGAGCAGCTCGCGGCTCATTTGCAGCCCTAGTTAGGAGGAACAATAAGATATTAGTCACGGGAGCACTAGAACTAGGGATAGGTCTTAAACGAATTTGGATCGGGCTAATTGTAGGATATAATTTTTATTTTTGTTAATAGACATCTTTATCCGAGCTAAATTAAAGAAAATAATTCAAGTAGTCAGCATCAAAATTTTGGAATAAAGGCTCTTAATCATGAACGGAGCTCATTGGCAAGATTGGGGGTCCACTGTCCCCCACGATTTTTTAAAAATTTAGTATCTATTTTCTTAAAATTTTAGCCATTCTTAAATTTCTAACTAGCAATATTTTATTTGTTCCTTAATCTGTACGTCCCCACAGACTAAGGAAAAGAAGAAGGCTTACCCAAATTTAGGTAATAGAATTTTCGTCTCCCGAAGTGGAATGGCTAGCTCCGTCCCTCCTCTTGACACAGCACAGGAGACTGTCTGGTAGTTTGAACTGGTTCATGAAAGGTTTTGGCTGGAGGAAGAAATTTCCAGCATTATTCTTCCTGAAGGCTGGGAAAAGTACAAACATAGGATGTGAATGTGTTACTTCACAAGTCACACTCATTCTTTCATGATTCATCAACCCTTTCTGGAAGAAGTGTCAGGGGACTTGGTCTATGAACATTTTTCCTTAGAGATGACTAGGCCAACAAGACTTGTGGTAGTTAAGAATCAAGTAATCTAATCTATATATTTTTTTTCCTTCCTTGAAGACTTAGATGGGGTTTTAGTCAATAGACAAAGAATATTTCACTTAGAAAGCAACCTATATATGAAGAACTGATGGTTGTGGCTGTGGGTTCAAATCAATTGTTTGATGATTTTGGACTCAGGATCAAGCATCCGAAGGATGGCTACAACATCTCGGCTTATGATACAAATTTTTGTCAAGGTTACAGTTCGGACACACAACCTAATAGTTCAAGCTTTTCGATACGTACTGGTTAACTAAGTAGGCTCGTATCTACGCAACGAATCTTGATTGTGACGCTTACACGTACGTTGTTCGCCACGAGACGAACAAGCTGACTGGGCACATCAAGGGCGGACCAAAGGCAAATGCTCCAGCCCACCCGAAATTTTTTTTGATCTTATATAATTTTTGTTTTGCTATTTTTTTTGAGTCAGTCTATACCTAGTCCACCCTAACCCAGTCCAGTCCACCCCAGCTCAGATTTCTGGTTCCGCCCTTGGGGCACATGGTGCATGCGTGGGCACGACGGACTTGTCCAGCTCACTCAGATCTGATGCTTAATTCCTCAGCTCTTCTCATGTGTGTACACATGCTAATGGATGTGGTCCGGTACTGGACATGGTAGGCATCTTCTCCTCCTCCAGCACTATGAATGTATGGAAAAAGTGAAGAAGAAGAGCAGTATCTGCCTTGAAAACCTAATCCACTCAGGAAAAAAAAAAAGGTACGGTGGACTTATCTGGGTTTCAATATCTGTTCATAACTGGAGACAGTATCCGTGTTTCCAGAACTTTTTGGTAGGACTCTGCTACGTTGTTCGCAGTTTGTGATCGTCTGCCAACGTGACGGTCTTCCATTGTCCCCCGAGGGCAATGTTTAACTGCCACAAACCGCAAACAAAATATTACTTTCGATATATATATATATATATATATATATATATATATATATATATATATATATATATATATATATATATATATATTTGTTATCTTCCTTATATTTGCCTACTGTTTAGGCCTCTGTTTGTCTTAACTGCGTTTTAAATCCACATTCTTTGGCTGGTAATCTTCGTCTTGAAATTCCACACTGTTTCATGGCAGCGGCTCCGTGGAGACGCGTCTTCTTCACCGTTCGTCCGTTTGGCTAGCCATACCTTCCCTGCGGTTCGATTTCGAGACCGTCCGCCTGGCCGAGGAGGTTATACCTCCTCCTCCTCGCTGACCACAAGAGCCGGTTGTGTTCGGTCTCGGCTCTGTCATGCTACGATTTTAGCCGGCCCTTCTTGATTTCTAGTTGCTCGTCTTCTACTTACTCACACAAGCGTCAAATGCGCAGGCATGTAAGAAGCAAGTACAAAACTCCAATCAGTCGTCGTCGCGTGCGGCGCGGCTATGAGCGGCGTTCGATACAAAGACGGTCGGAGAGGCCTGGAGGTGGAACCGGATCGCAAGCACAGGAAGAACGCTTCGGTTAATTTTCCGGATTTCGGAGAGGAGAAGGACGATTACTTGTGGTTGTCTTCGGACTGCAGCTCCCCTTCGATGCCGAGCTTCTTCGACGACGGCTCACGACAAGACCCTCTCTGGAATCTCGAAGGAGGCTCCTCCTCCTCCTCCTCCACCTCCGGCGCATGCTCGGAGAGCGGCGACTCGTGCTTCACCCCGTCGTCACTCTGCGAGAGCTCGTCGTGCACGACCCTCAGCACACAAGACGCAGCGACGACAGCTATCGGAGATCTCGACATATGGGTCTCGTCGCTCGATCTGGACGTCGAGGATTCCGACGAGCTCGTGGCGCAGTGCGGAGAGCAGGAATTCAACGTCTTCGGCTCGGACTTCCCCAGCCCTTCTGTTAGAAGCAGGCAAGCACTTTTGAAATATTTGAATCAATACGTAAATTTAAAACATGCAGAGTTCTAAACGTGTTCCGTATAAATTATTAAAAAAATGGTAAAAAAAATGTGATAAAAACCTGTTTAATTAATCAAATTTGATAGCATATTTAGTAATGTGAAATTTCTAGCCTTCGAATATTTGACCGAATTTTTTAACGTATTTTATTTGTCCTGAGTCGATTTATACTCGTACTTTTGCCATCCCGAATCTAGCGAGGCTATATTTTGGCCATTTGATCAGAAATCATACGTTCTTCATGATTTCGAGAAGAACTTCCTGTGCTTGTCGCCACGGAAGGATGTAAGAAACGTTGGTGCGGAAGTGGTCGAGCGTTCGACGTCGATCAGTCCAGCGCCAGAGAGTAGCCACAGACGTAGTTGCAATCTGCAGAAGAGTCGAGCACCGAGCACAGCTGCTGCTGGAGGCTTCAGAACCAGGACCGCGCCGCCTCCGAGGCCGAGCCGGCTGTACCGGGCCTCTCCTGACGAGCACGACCGCACGGTCTCGAGGAAGGAGAAGCTCCTCCTCCGGCTCGACGCGAAGGCCCACGGGCAAAGTTCGGTCGGTGAACCTCTGCTGGACCTGGACATGGACATGGACGTCTTCTTCCGGAGTTTCGTCGAGCAGGGAGCTGCAATTGAAACGCTGGTCGGCCTGAATGAGTTCGACGGCCACGAGGGGATCGGCGTCGACGATGACGATGAACTTGTTCTGGATTGATCATCCTTCAAGAACAAAAAATGCCAGAGCCCATTTTGAGTTCATATATATATACCGGAGCTGCTACGTTGTCGGCGGTTTGAAATAGCGGGCGTGACCGCCGGCCGACATGGTGGCCGGTCATTGGCCTCCGGTCCAGATAGGGTCCGGAGATAGCACAGAGCCAACGGGTGACTGTCACGTCGGCTGGCGGTCATGTCCGCGGTTACAAATTATCATTTCCGTATATATACAGTGTAATTTCTTGTGAATATCTTAGAAACCGGATCGTATTGTACTGTATTTTTTTTCCCGAGAGAATTAGACAACATAGCATGGTTGAATTAAGTTGAACATTGTTGATCATCATCTGATTTTGCACAATTGTTACTTTTTTCTTTTCTTTTTAGATTATGTTACTTTCAACATTTTGTATTTCACTTTTCTGAATAAGAAATATAATCTATAACAAAAGTATAAAGATGTATTTTCTCTCTTCAGAAAATTATAGTTTTGGAATTTAAAAAAAAAAAAGATTATTGTAGTATTGATATTAGGCCTAAGCTACTTTAGAAAGAATAGATGTCACAAAATTGGAGGTCCGGGATGGTCGTCCAGTCGCCTTAAACAGGGCAGGAGGGAGTATTATCTTAACAAAAGTTGCCAAATTTTTTTTTTTCTTCGTCTAATCTTTTATCTCAAAATAGAAAAGCTACATTCCAATAAATTATGGGGTAGAACTATGGCCAAACCAAGCTAATTCCTTCATAAGGTGATGACAATGTAGTTGATAATTTAGTCCAACGTCTGGTAGGAATTGGAATCATGAGGTGTACATAATTGGAATTGGTCGAGATCTTAAATAAGAATTTTTTTAAAGCATATGGACCCAGTCCAATATCACTTCTCATGGACAAACTCCGACTGGGGTGACGCCGCGCTCCCAACAAAATTGTATGGATACCAACTTATTTTGTAATGGCAAAAATTCTATACCAAAAAGCATATTCTAAATCCACATGTCCTTTAATATATTTTCATGGAAGAGTCAACAGCAATACCTACTTTTCAAATTGGACTAAATCAAATTTCTAGTACATAACTCTGTAACCTGTCAATACCTATACTCGGAGAAGAAAACAAACTATGCCACACATAGAAGAGGCATTAAAAGAACATCGACTGATTCAAACAATTGTACAACATAAAAGGCTTAGTTATATAATCCAGATAATTGCACTTGCCAAAGAGGCTTTTACAATGTCCCGTGATTATCAAGGTGGGTTAACAAAATCAGAAATCTTTTTTGACACGCGGGAGGTGATCGCACGTGGACGTGTCACCCCTCACTGGCCCCCCTACACCACATCGGGCCCATCCCACCTCCCCTCCATTCAACATGCAACATGTGGCCCGCAGATCAGGATTGTAGTTCAAATTCGTGGACAACGCTAGTACTACTCTACCAAAATTATTCACAATTTATAAAATCTTTGTTGACAATTACAGTTCCCATAATTTACATACCTACCTAATATAAACTAAATATTTCGGGAGCACAGAGAATCTTAGCATGCACCCATACATCCAGGACCATTAATAATTTTATAGGAACGATTTGCCTAAAAAAGAACTTTTGATTTGATATCGGCAATAGGAAAACTAATACAACTATGCTTCCACATCTATTGGACTTAGTATTTATTCCCATATATATTGAAACCTATCGTAATTTTTTAAAATATAAACTCAGGATATATATATATATATATATATATATATATATATATATATATATATATATATATATAAAATATATATATATATATATATATATATATATATATATATATATATATATATATATATATAAAATTGGAATAGTACGGGGTATTATTAATTGTTTGAATGATATACTTTCTTATCTAATAGAATAATTATATAGGGATAATATTGTCATTTAAACCCCACCCCACCCCCCACCCAATCTAAAACTGGTGTAATTTTCTCCTGTCCGTGTATTCAATTTCTCTTTCTCTCATCTAAAAAAAGAAACTTCTCTTCTCTCTTTTGGATACTTCTGCCAATAAGTAAATAGGACTTGTAGACGGAGAAGCTTTATGGCATAGTTGTTATTCAAAATTATTTCTTTTGGATATATTTTCTAACTATTCTAAACCAGCAGCGTACGTGAGCGAAGTATGTTCGTGCATTCGGATGTAAGTTCATCTATTTTCTTTTCTTGAAGTTGAAATGTTGGGGTTTTTTTTGGGTGCTACTTGGTAATTTGATGAGATCTATTTGTTTTTGTGATTTGAAATAAGGATTGATTTTGTGGAAAAGATTGGATTTTGGTTATCATATTTGATTCTTTTTTGTTGGAAATTGTAGATTCAATGGTATGTGGCTTTTTAATTTGATAATTTTTATGACGATATGTGTTGTTTATGTGTTTATGGGAATTGGATTTCTGGAATGTGAATTGATTGGGTAGGAAATATTGGTTTTTCATGCTAAAATTGGACTTTTTGGATTAGAAACAATTTTCTCTCATTTATTTATGATTAGAAACAATTTTCTCTCATTCATATTCATGTGGTATTTGGTAATTTCATATATAGACTGATCTGCATATACAATTGTGTAACATGAGAGAAATGAGCTTTTAGATTATTTTATTATAGGTAATTTAAAAAAATTGTTCTTGGAAATAATAAAATTAATTTTAGAGGATGGTGTTGGAAAGTTAAGTACTCCTTAACTATCTTCTACAATTGCATTGTCACCGTCTTCGATGTTGAGGTTAGTATTTGTTTTGTCCCCGTCTTTGGTTATTTGCAAATTTTAAATAGAGGTATTTTTGATATTTATGTCCGCGGAACCAAACTTTAATCCGGTAATTTATTTTATTTTTATTTATTATTATTATTATATATTTATTATTATTGTTATTATTAGTTTGCAGATATGTCGACGGCGAAGAAGTAGTCTTTGCAACAATTCCTTGAGAAGCGTAAGGAGAAGTATTATTTTGCAAAACATGAATTGATAAAGGTTTTTATGTGTATTATTACTATTTTGTATACCAGTTAGTCGATTTGAGAATTACCCACGTTTTATTTTGCTCTTTCTATTATATTCCCACATCTATATTATTATACTATTCAAATAGTAGGAATATTAATAATTGTTTTTATGATATACCTTTTTATCTAATAAAATAGTTATGTAGGAATAATAATAATATTTATATCCCTATTATCTAAAACGGTGTAATTTCTTCTCTATCCGCTCACATTTTCTTTCTCTCATTTTCTCAAAAAAAACTATTTTCAATATCTCTACCAATAAATAAGTAGGACCATGATATGAAAAAGATTTATGGCATCAGTTTTTGCTACATAAGATGGTATTAATATTTCTAAAATATGTCACACACGCAACACGTGTGCACGGTACTAGTATATATTACCTAAATCGTTTAAATATATTAGTCCAAATCCTATTAAACTTCAAACCTACTTATATGCTCTCTCTCTATATATATATATAAGTAGGGGGCAGGCATTGTCTCGTGTATTAAGAAGATACATAGTTAGAGAGGGAGATACACAACTTTCTTGAACAAACATGGCTGCAGCAGCATGTGCTGGTGGCGATCGGTGGTGGTCGACTCTCTTGCCCGAGCTCTTAGTTTCGATACTGCAACGACTTCCGTCCATCCGTGACAGCATCCGTTTCGGTTGTGTGTGCAGCCGGTGGCGGTCGGTACTAACGGAGGCTCGGCATCTCCTGCCTCCTACAACTCCTCTGCTATTGCTTCCTTACGCAGAAGATGATGACCACTCGTGTCCCCGTCGACAAGTACTGCACGGCGGCATCCCCGTCAACTGGGTTCATCGGGTCCTCCTACCGACGAAGAAGGTGATATGCGGGTCATCTATGGGGTGGTTGTTAGTTAGAGACTGCGGTGGAGATGTTCACTTGTGGAATCCTATAACGAAGGAGGAGATCCCACTCCCTCCGCCTCCTTGTAATTTTGATTGTGAATACAAGTCCTCTTGTGTGGCCAAGGTTGTCTTGTCCTCGAATCCTTCTTCTTCGTCCTCCCAGCTGCTGCAAGACCAAGACTGCTGCACGGTCATGGCCATTCGTAAATGCTCACGAGCATTGAGCTTCTGCAGGATCAGAGATGATGACAGTTGGACCACCATCGAGGAAGGAGCCTATTTTCCTGGTTTCAGTGACGTAATTTGTTACCGAGGGCAATTCTACGCTGTAACGTGGGGGGCATGGGTTGTGACATTAGATGTTGGTGGCTCAAATCCAAAGAGAATTACAGTAGCCGGTACCGCCGACCGTGTCGGTCCCTACGCCGCCGTTATGGATTATCTGGTGGAGTCGTCATCCGGGGAGTTGTTGAGGGTTGCAAGGCTCATGAACATTGACGGGTTGACTATAAAGTTTGTGGTTCATAAGCTCGATTTCGATACAAAGACGTGGAGCAAGGTGGCAAGCTTGCAGGGTGATCAAGCATTGTTTCTGGGATCCAGCTCCTCCTTGTCCGCCGTTGTTGCAGCTACCGATCATAGATACAAAAGGAATTCTATCTATTTCTTGGATGATTCTTGTTGCTATTACGCAAGTGATGTGGGCGTGTTTGATTTGGAGGATGGAAGCATCACTAAGTTCGGATTCGATACATACACATGTTCTTCGTCGAACAAGGACTGCCCGACGCCGTTTCTCCACTCTCCGCAATTTTGGATCGATCTTGCTCCATGGTAGTCAAGCAAGTGCAGCGGTGATCCAGGAAAATCAATCTTGTTTAGGAGGACTATGTAGATAAATAATAACTTTGGAGAGCTTAATCTTGTTTAGGAGGACAATTTTATATTTATGTATTGAATTTCTCTTTCAATTGTTCACTCTAATTCCATCCTTGAATTTGATTCCTATGAACACATATACAGGATTTTCTGTGTGTGTGTGTGATGTGTGCAAGTATGTGTATGAATAATCTTGTCATGAACGAGGGAAATTAAAGTCCTAATTCTAAGACAAGCCCTTCCAACCATGTCAATTTTA
Organism: Iris pallida; assembly: GCA_029216955.1. Taxonomy (NCBI): domain Eukaryota; kingdom Viridiplantae; phylum Streptophyta; class Magnoliopsida; order Asparagales; family Iridaceae; genus Iris; species Iris pallida. The sequence goes on along the minus strand of JANAVB010001318.1, from coordinate 6,163 downwards.
TCAATTTTAGGGTCAAGTTCCTTCAATTAGTCCAGCTAATTTGGATGGTGTTCCTTCTTGTTGTTTCTTCAACACTCCCCATGACTTTGAGATTGGCAGAACTCAAAGTTAAATCGTTTTCCCAAACCAAAGACATTGTGAGAGAATCGAAGCAAAGCACACAAAACCAAATCGTCAAAATCATACAGAAAATTAAACACAAATACACAATAATTTTTTGACATGGAAAATCCTTGTGGGAATAACCACGGGACAATCGGAGTCCAATCCTAAAAAGCCTCCATTAATGGAACACGAAATTACAACGACTCCATACAAGCTTGTCACTTGCCGAAATGATCTCTCTTTCACAGTCAATCTCATTTCCCTCTCTCAAAAGTTGTAACACTTGATATTACTGTTCATCAACTTCCATGTATAAACCCGTGCATGAATTATGATCACAATATATTGTAAATCTATATATGGAAGCCAATATATTTGGAAAGTCCAATATATATTAATCATATATTTAATAAAAATTCATTCATAAATTAGAAGTCCAATTATATGGAAAGTCAATATATAAAAGATCCAATCATATATTTATTTACCATACATGTTTCAATATACGGCGATCGATACACTCTCCGAACTTTCGACACACGGATGACGCTTATCGCACTCCGAAATATTCTCTGCATAGATTGAAAACTCCACCAAACTCCAACATGTTTCCCTCTCAGTGTTGGAGGCTTTCACAAGCAGGACATTCATCTCTTACTTGTTCATCTTGAACGAGGGATTCAACCCCGCAAGGAAATTAAAGATTATTTCTTCTTCAATCATCTTCAATTCATGTATAACTCTTGATTCACTTCACAATCCCAATCTAATGTGTCATATTTCTTCTTTGGCCATAGGTTTTCCCAACTTTGTCCAGATTTCTTATGTAGTATCGAGAAAATGTGTCGTCCTTCGAATTTGTGGTGTCATGGAAGAATATAGCTATGATATCAGTGTATGAAAAACGACATGTACCGTGGCGGAAACGATGTTTAAAATATTTCTAATACGCTAGGGTAGGTCATTGATCAATAGGAACACCTTTCACGAATGTACACGCACCCAATGCACGCATCTTTTGTATACACAGGGCGGTCAGGAGGGTTGGGTTTGTCCTATCTTGGAGCTAATTTTGGTTGCCCCCTTGATCGTTATTGTCCGACGGTCCTGGTGGCCATCCGTGACCCTGACCTTTGGTAGGATCATGCTGAGCCTAGGAGTCGTCCTAGCAGAGGATGATTGCCCAAGCCCCAAGTCTTGTCCGACTTACCCTAGGGCCAGCCCTGTGTATACTCTATACCCTCGCATACGAAACCGACCGAAGCTACTTAAGAACAATCTTAGGATGATCTAAGTTTATGATATATTTAATCTATCCACGAGTCATGATTACCGTGCTCATCTCATGTAGCATGATCAATCTTTGACGTGACATAGTCGTCGAGTTCAACGGTGGTGATTTGGAGTGAGGATGGGATGCTAACTACAGATGTAACACCTAAGTCGGATAGTGACACCACTATTCTTCTTGATGAAGGAGGCTTTTAGGGTTCAATGATCTAGATCTTAATTTTAATCAATCATTGACTTAATACTTCATAAACTATCACATTTTATATTATGTTTAAGTCCAAAATCCAAAATCTCTTCTCATAACTATATTTGGTCGTATAATCCTAAAAATATTTTTATGTTTAAGTCTTCTTTACTAACCTATTTTTTACTTAAATACCATAAACTATCACATTTTATATTATTTTACTTGAACTTTATTTTTGATCAAAACTTCTTCGATTTTTTTTTTTCTGAAACACCCACTGCCCAAATGGCATTTTTAAATTTTGGATTAAATCAAATTAAAATTTACTTCTTGGTTAGCTTTTAGATTTTGTTGGTCCACGTTAGAATTTAAATTTGATTTTGAGTTCAAAATCTACATTAGATTGGATTAGAATGTTAATTCTAAATCTAGATGAGATCATATTAATTTTTTTTGGGTGTGTTTAGATTTGAATAAAAAATTTAATGTAAAATTGGGAGATGCAAAAAAAAGAAAAAAGTATTTCAGATGAGATGGCATATATATGGTTAGGATATCCAATGGTTGAATGTAAAATATGATATAGAAAATGTATTTAAGGAAATAACTGTTAGAATTTATACCTAGTCCACCCTAATCCAGTCCAATGGTTAGGAAATTTGCTATTTTTTGTGAGTCAGTCTATACCTTGTCTACCCTAACCCAGTCCAGTCCACCTTAGTTCAGATTTCTGGTTCCGCCCTTGGGGCACATGGTGCATGCGCGGGCACGACGGGCTTGTCCAGCTCACTCAGATCTGATGCTTAATTCCTCAGCTGTTCTCATGTGTACACATGCTAATGGTTGTGGTCCAGTACTGGACATGGTAGGCATCTTCTCGCACTATGAATGTATGGAAAAAGTGAAGAAGAAGAGCAGTATCTGCCTAGAAAACCTAATCCACTCAGGAAAAGGTACGGTGGACTTACCTGGGTTTCAATATCTGTTCGTAACCGGGAGACAGTATCCTTGTTTCCAGAACTTTTTGGTAGGACTTTGCTACGTTGTTCGCAGTTTGTAACCGTCTGCCAACGTGACAGCCTTCTATTGTCCTCCGGAGGCAATGGTTGACTGCCACAAACTGCAGACAAAATATCATTTTTGAGATATATATATATGTTCATATGTTATCTTCCTTATATTTGCCTACAGTTTAGGCCTCTGTTTGTCATCGCGGCGCGGCGATGAGCAGCGTTCGATATAAAGACGGCCGCAGAGGCCTGGAGGTGGAACTGGACCGCAAGCACAGGAAAAACGCTTCGGTTAATTTTCCGGATCGGCGGTGCTACATGGTCCGTATGCGGGCTAGCCCGCGGCCACGCGGCGCTCCCCCATTGGCAGGGCGCCGGCATGGACCCCACGCGAATAGGGGGGGAGTCAATGGGGGAGTGCCATGCCGGCGGGCCAAATATCAATTTCGTTTTTTCGGATTTCGAAGAGGAGAAGGACGATTTCTTGTGGTTGTCTTCGGACTGCAGCTCCCCTTCGTTGCCGAGCTTCTTCGACGACTCGCGACAAGACCCTCTCTGGAATCTCGAAGGAGGCTCCTCCTCCTCTACCTCCGGCGCGTGCTCGGAGAGCGGCGACTCGTGCTTCACCCCGTCGTCGCTCTGCGAGAGCTCGTCGCGCACGACTCTCAGCACGCAAGACGCAGCGACGACAGCTACCGGAGACCTCGACATATGGGTCTCGCCGCTCGATCTCGACGTCGAGGATTCCGACGAGCTCGTGGCGCAGTACGGAGAGCAGGGGTTCGACGTCTTCGGCTCGAACTTCCCCAGGCCTTCTGTTAGAAGCAGGTTAGCAATCACCCAAATAAAACTCGTACTATATGCGATTTTTTTCCGTATCTTTCATAAACGTATAATACTTGCGTATTTTGAAAATATTTGAATCAATACGTAAATTTAAAACATGTAGAATTCTAAACGTGTTCCGTATAAATTATTAAAAAATGGTACAAAAAATGTGATGAAAACCTGTTTAATTAATCAAATTTGACAACATATTTAATAATGTGAAGTTTCTAACATTCGAATATTTAACCGAGTATTTTATTTGTACTGAGCCGATTTATACTCGTACTATTGTCATCCCGAATTTTTCTCGTTTACCGATTTGCTAACAATGCTCCCGAAGTTCTTCGTGATTTCGAGAAGAACTTCATGTGCTTGTCGCCATGGAAGGATGTAAGAAACGTTGGTGCGGAAGTGGTCGAGCGTTCGACGTCGATCAGTCCAGCGCCAGAGAGTAGCTACAGACGTAGTTGCAATCCGCAGTGTTAGAGTTAATCTTGTTTTTATTTATTCTGTTAATTGGTTAGGTTGTTTAGATTGTCTGGTAATTGGTTAAGTTGTTTAGGTTGTTTTGGTAGATGGTTAAGTTGGTTTTTGTTTGTTAAAATAACTATGGATTTGTTTTTATCTTTTGTTACATGGTCAGCTATATATGTAGCTGTCATTTCCTTCAATAAGTATCAACCAAGTCTATTATGTTTACCACAAAACTTGTGTTCTGTTCTTTCACTTCTGGGTTGTTTACAACATTTGGTATCAGAGAGCCAGGTAGAAGAACAGTGAAGCTATGGAGTCGTTGAAGATCACTTTCCAATACCCAATGCTCACGAAGAGCAACTATGGAGCATGGGCGATCAAGATGAAGGTGTTAATGGAAGTCCAAGGAGTATGGGACGCCATTGCACCTACCGACCCGACGACGACCGTTGAAACCAAGAAAGATAATATGGCCATTTCTGTCATCTATCAAGGGATCGCGGAGGAGACGCTGCTTCTAATGGCCGAAAAGGAGACGGCTAAAGACCGTTGAAACAAGAACTCCAAAGAAGAAGAAAGCTTTTTGGAAGAAAGTAAAGAACTCTCTCTCTACCAGACGCCTATTTATAGGCTTGGTCGCATGCGTGAACCGATGAAGGGTGACGTCAGCCGCCGCCTGGGGTTCTACAAAGTGATAACTGCAAATAATCCAAAAAGATCATCATTAAATTTTTTTGTTTATTTCGAAGCGTTATCATTTGCATTTAAAACTTAGAGGAGCATGCGCCTCATCACAGATGTGCGGAGCAATCATGCTCCCCGAACAGTTGTGCGTCCCATTGAAGACCATACCATGCTTCTTATTCAAAGTATTCCAAAACTTGACAGAAAGTTTTGAAAATTTTGAAGGGGGTCTTGTAGAAGCATGAAATTTCAGGCGCATCTACATGACAGAATTCCTATGCGCCTAACATTACATGCGCCAGGGAACATCAAACGAAGTATTTGGCACAGCAAGACAACAAAAGTATAGACATCAAAAGGATTTTTTATTTCATATAAAAGTCTATTACATGTCTAAAAAAGGCTCTACAAAGGAGAATTTCTACAAAAAGAAAGAATCCTAAGACTACAGCTAGGCGCAGCAAACTGCCATGCGCCTTCTGCCCAGCACATCATCCGTCAGGCGCATCACTTCAGCGTCTCAGTTAGGCGCATCTCTTCAGCGTCTCAGTTATGCGCATCATAAAGTCTCAGCATATGCGCTCTACTTTGACCCAATTAAGTGCTTCGACTAATGAAGCATTTATTGAGCAGAACTAGGATGGACGATCAACCCTACTCTAGCGGGAGGAAGAGCTCTCCAAAGTCCAAGGAAGAGGAGAGCACCGCAACTCCGATCTGTGGCTAAAGGAGCAGCTTTCCACACAACCAGAGTGGGCAACACCCTACTCTTGCAGGAAGAAGAGCTCTCCAAAGCCCAAGAAAGATGGGAGCACCGCAATTCTGATCTGCGGCTCTTCCAGCATAACGGAGACGGGGCTCGAGTATCCCGATCTTTGGATGCAACAGGCACCTTCCACCTGCCTCAGAAGCCCTCGATTCTGACTTTTGGATGTAACAGTCACCTTCAAGTGCATAAATGAAGACAATTCGTCGCATCTTTACCCTCGGGAGCATCTTGTCAATAGAATGTGCTCGAGCAAATAAGTTCATTCAGAAAGACGTGAGAGAACGAGAAGCAAACTCTCTCCTTGCTGCTATTTATAGGCCGGGCAAATCAAACCCATGCGCCAAGTGGCGGACTCTCCGAATCCCGTACAATGAATTTGCATTTATGGTGATGAACCTGACACTTCAAATTCGGCCAAGTCAAAAACGGCTATTTAAAGCACTCGAGGAACGCAACAGTCGGACCAATAAAAATACGTCATACAAATGGATGCGCCGGTCAGATACCGTGCATCGTACAGACGCGCCCGTCGGTACCAAGCGCCCTGTATGGATGCGCCCAACAAAGCATACGTCCTAATCAATATGGACCCATGCGCCCAGTGGAACGCAGATCAATGCGCCCACTCAACAGCTCCAATCACCCGTCAAAGAACATTAAATGCTAAAGTCTGACACGACAGCAGACATGTCTCGATGACAGAGCAGCAACAGCTTTTACAAAAATAAAGCGCCGCTGACGTCAGCGTCATCATTACTCTCTTCCGGCAGTTACAAGCCACGTGGCCGCCCAACCATTCGCATGCGCCTCTGC